>CAKAOI010048585.1:0-11248 GCA_916701655.1 Sebastiscus albofasciatus
TTCAATGACAGCTGTAGGAGTCGTGTTGTTTAAGCACCTACAATTCTTTGTGGCAACTTTTGTCTCAAATAGCGTCTGACACAGATATAACTTTGACTCTCCTACCACCAACCTTTCCTGTGAAGTCATATTTCAAAGTTTTTGCATTGAGCAAATGTGAGCAGCAAGATGAAAAACAAACCCCGCCCCTCTAAACCCTTTTATAAGAGCTCAGCAGTACAAACTATCCCTGCAGTGACGTGATTAAACGCACAATGAGGAGCTTCACCTTGATAACAGCTTTACTTCTCTGCAGCCTCAGTAAGTACTGACACCAAACCATGTAACCAGTAACCCACCAGAATATGAACTTGTAAATTAGAACTGAATTTATTCTTGTTGTTGTTGTCTTATTACAGTAACTGTTGCATTACAAGCTTAGGGTTGTTTGTTTCAGGCTCCGTCTCAGGTTCTGAGTCTCAGACTGTGAAGGTTCAGTTTGGTGATGAAGTCACACTGACGTGCAACAACATTACCAGCTTTCCAGCTCGTACGGAGTGGTTCAGGCTGATCAACAGAACCAAGCCCAGCTGCATCTCCGCTATGTACGGGTCTGATGGTGAAGCTAGGTTCTGTGATGGATTTCAAAATGGATTTGAAATGAGCTCCAACAACTCCACTGTCTCTCTTAAAATCAAGCGAGTGGATTTATCTGACTCTGGACTGTATTTCTGTGGATTCTACGTGGGCTCACATACCGTCATTGTCAATGTAACACATTTAATTGTTCAAGGTAAGACTGTCATATTTACATACATCTCACATTTATTGCATTAAAACAGCATAAAGACAAAAAAGAAACCACTACATGTCAAAAAAATTTTTTTTAAAGGTGATGGTGAATCTGATGGTGAAGTGGATTTTAAGACTGAAAGTAAGATTCTCCTTTTTCATTGTGCAAGTTACCACCGAGCCAGTAATTTCAATCTTAACCACGTCTTTAAAAAATAAAATCTAATTCTATCATCGTTCTTGTAGAGGAGCTTGATGGAACAGCAAACCTAATGAGTTTGATCCTGGGTGGTCTGACCGTTTCCCTCACCATAGTTGTCGTTGTTCTGGCTGTTATAATCAGGAAACTTCAGACAGGTGCAGCAGATTTACAATTTGTTACACATGATGGAAAAATCTAAAGCAAAGTATATGATCAGTAATAATGAACTAATCACACTTTCGTCTTTTGCCATTTAGCTGTGAATGAGGAGCCGCAGCCAGAAAGAAACAAGGTGAACTCACCATTCACTTAAATAAAACTGTGTTATGGTTTTAAAGTTGCATTTAAACACATGATATGTCTGTTAATGATCTTTGTCCTGGGCTTCAATAGTTGAGGTTCATTAAATTTAATTTAATTGATTTGTAAACAAAAAATAGTTTTAATATGGTGTAAAAGTAATATGTATATGAAACAATTCAATTTGAAATAATGTCATATTATAATTGAATTAGCTCATTTTATGTATCTCAACATTGGAATCACAGTTGTAGGACACAAAGAAAAGTTGTATTTGGACCTATAAAATGCTTCATATATTTGATTAAATCACATTATTAGTAATTATTTGTAATGTCAAGATGGATAATAACACTATTTATCAAGCATTGCACTGCAAAGTTTAACATAAATCCCAAATTTCATTGCTGGGACTTAAAAATGCTCGCATTTGCAGAAACACTCAGTCACAGTGTGTGACCCTAATAAACACTTTATTGATTTACAGATTCTGGGCTCTGATGAGCTGAACTCTGCAGCGTTGAGGTTTCTTCCGGAGACAATAAGGAACAGGAGGCCTGCATCAGAGAGAGAAGTGGAGACTCGTGTTGTTTATGCTGCCAGCAGATAGACTCCAGAAGACACTGTATTGAGGGTTAATGCAAATTCGTTTTAACACCACTAATTTCTTTAACGCATTAACGCAATCGATCTTTCGGAGGTTGTAGCGATCTCAGTTTTTACAGCTACAGAGCTATGACAGAAGACACTGATATCATTAGAAACTAGAAACCTGAGGAATCCATCAGTACCAACCATGTCATACTAGCTTGTCATGAAGGAGGCTAAATAACGCTCCAAACTTGTACTAAATTTTGTCAAGGAAAAACTGGCACGGCCATTTTCAAAGGGGTCCCTTGACCTCTGACCTCAAGACATGTGAATAGTCATAGTCAAGTCAGCACACTGACACACTGACGGCTGTTATTGCCCGTTGGGCTGCAGTTTGCCATGTTATGATTTGAGCACATTTGTTATGCTAAATGCAGTACCTGTGACCTATTTATCATTGTTTTGTGTTGTTAATTGATTTCCAATAATAAATATATACATGCATTTACATAAAACAGCATATTTGTCCACTCCCATGTTGATAAGAGTATTAAATATTTGTCAAATCTCCCTTTAATTTGATTAATTTGTGATTAATCACGATGTAGAATCATGCAATTAAATATTGTAATCGATTGACAGCCCTATAGATCAGATGCTTTATTTTATTAATCTACTGCAAGAGTCCCTGGCTGGTATTTTGTTAAATAAAGTTCCTATACTCATGGTCAGTTTCATCCCTCTTTCTTTCTGTCTCTCTCTCTCTCAGCAAAAAGTCTCCATCTTTCTTATTTTGTCTGCCTCCCATCTTCATCAAACATCGAATATGTTTGATGAGGAGGAGCCACAAGGGACACTGACGATGGTGAAGTCAAGACTTAGTTCACACCTGGTATTAACATGCGTCCTCAGTGATCGGATCACAAGTGCACAGCTCTAAATACAGGTGTGAACACACTCAAGACGCATTGAGATCTGATCTTTCACAGACGCATTTTAATGCCAGGTGTGAACAGACGTACTTAAAGCTGTCCACTTGTGATTGGATCACTGAGGACGCATGTTAATAGGCGTGAACAGGGCACCTCATATGTCGAGTCAAATGGTCTGTCAGGGGGAGAGTGAGTGAGATACGCATCACTTCACAGGAAGAGGCAGCACAGTGTGGTCTGAGCACAACTGACATGAAAGCCACGAGGCTCGGCTTGCAAAAAAAAAAAAGGAACAGTGCAAAGTGACCCACTTAGGTTCAAATAGTATCAGCCTCTGTATTCGTACACACTGCTGGAACAAATAGTAAAGAAAATAAATGGTAATAGAATAAACCAGCTACCTGTGGTGACAAACATTGTCTGTATGAGTCAAAAATAAAGTCTCAGGCTTTACAGGAAGGCTTCAGCCATGACTACAAACATGAACACAAAATGTCATTGGGTCAAACTAGGCAACGCTGATCAAATATGAATCAATATTCTGTTACTGTAATGCCTATTTCTCTCCTCAAATGTTTTCAGAATCATCTTGTAGTGAACTGTTTAGCTGTAAAATGAGAAAGTTTGTGACCCGGCAGCCATGTTGAGATCAATTTGAGGAAATACCAAGCGCCGCCTACCAGCCGGAGCAAACTTTCTCATTTTACAGGTCTCATCAGCGCTGCCTAGTTTGACCGTTTGATTGGAGGTGGCGAGTGATTGACAGCTGCCTCCGTTGAATGAACAGCCAATAGGAACGCTCTCTCTCTCTCTCTCTCTCTCTCTCTCTCTCTCTCTCTGAAATGACCTGTGATTGGCTACATTTGTAAAGCCTGAAAACAGAGTCATGAGGAGGTGCAGAAGTCTTTACTATCAGAACACTTGAATTACAATATGGTGAAAGGTTATTATGGACTTTTTTGCCCAATGATGCCAAAGATATTCTGCCTACTGCCACTATAATGTGTCTAAAATCTAATTTTATATATATAAAAAAAGATTCAAGCAAACGTATTATTTTCAATGTATTTTTATCTGAATATACTGACTTTTAAAGACTTCAGAACTTGATTCTATGCTGACACAGTGAATGTGTATATATATAAATGTGTTTGCATGTACATGTGGGTAACAAGTCCTGTGCCCCCTCCCCTTTTTCATTTTCCACTGCGGTGAAAACACTCTTTGCATGGCCTAAAGCGAAAGCCACAGGAAGACTGGCCCTCAGTTCTCTGCAATAAAACCACATGCATCAACAACTGCACAACTTTCTCACAAAAGCTTCACTACTGTCTCTTAAAATGTGAAGGTATCTCTGTTGTACATGCAGGAATGCATTAAGTAAGAATCCCATCAGCAGTTTTGCCATTATTTCTTAAAACTGTCACTTTCTATACTGACGACACTGACCAATTTCCTCACACTCATTTCGCTCTTTATACATCTGCTCCCTGCTTGCAGAAAAACTGCCTCATGCAGCCTCATGCTTGCACAGCCAGAAGACAGTGTCTTCCTCATTAAACTGAGTTGATGTTGTAAAACTGTTGAACTATTTTCTTTTGTTTTGTAAACATGCATTAGCATATTTGCCCACTCCCATGTTGATAAGAGTATTAAATACTTGACAAATCTCCCTTCTAGGAAATTTTGAATAGATAAAAATAACAATTAACTATGGACAATCATGCGATTAACCACGATTAAATATTTTAATTGATTGACATAAAACATTTGGGTACATCCCTAGTTTTTTTGCATCTTTATTGCTCCCTTCATTTGGCAAAATCTTTCACCTTGCCTTTTTGGACACAGATGACTGTCTGACAGAGGGGAGGAGTGAGTGAGGTACACATCACTTGTTTGACAGGAAGAGACAGATGGCAGTGGTGTCCGAGCACAACTGAGGTGAAATATGAGAAGTCAGAAATTTGTCATAAAAAAAAAAAAAAAAAAAGTAAGTACAGTTAACAGTTAGCCTACCTAGCCTTGGTCATAAAGAAAAAAAACAATACAATCTGTGGCTCGATGTTTTGGAAAAGCAGAGCGTAGATGCTAACCAGCGGGCAAAAATAGAAGCAGTAAAGTCACAACCACAGGAAGACTGGTTTTCAGCCATAGCCACACACATCAAAGGCCTCGCAGCTGCTTAATAAGTTTCCATTAACCTCTTCTGACACCGTTTCACTACTGCACTGATCACTAAAATGGACTAATTCACCTTCAAGAGACATGTCTTTCAATATCTGCTTTCAGACTTGTGAAAGGTACAAACTCACAACCTACATGAGAGCATTTAAATGGTAAATGGACTTGCATTTATATAGCGCCTTTCTAGTCTGCCGACCACTGCATGTCAACGTTCACACATACATTCATACACTGATACACTGCAGAGGCAGCCATGCAAGGTGCCAACCTGCTGCTGCAACACAGTCTCACAGCATCTATTTGATTTGCGTACATAGACACAAATTTCCCTTTAATATCATGGTGCTCATTTTCTTCCTCGATATATCTTTGTATATCATTGCATTTGATGTACTTTGGTGTGAAGATATTTCTCATGACATAACATTTTCTGAAAAAAAACTTTGCGTCAATACTCATTTTCGACTTTAAACACAGGCGTATTTATGAGGTGGCAATCTAAACCACTCGCAAGGAGTCGTGTCTAAAAGGTAACCTTCAAAAATCTGATCTGAGATCAATAAAAATTTCCATTAATTCTCGCCCGACGACCTATCCTGACCATAACTATTTGAGATCAATGCCTAACCTTAGCTATTAGAGGTCAATGCCTAACCTTAACTATTAGAGGTCAATGCCTAACCTTAGCTATTCAAGGTCAATGCCTAACCTTAGCTATTCAAGGTCAATGCCTAACCTTAGCTATTAGAGGTCAATGCCTAACCTTAACTATTAGAGGCCAATGCTTAACCTTAACTATTAGATGTCAATGCCTAACCTTAACTATTAGAGGCCAATGCCTAACCTTAACTATTAGAGGCCAATGCCTAACCTTAACCATTCAAGGTCAATGCCTTCTAGACACAACCGTGTAATGGATGGACAATAATAAGTAATCACCAGTCCTAGAACAACAGTAAATACCACAATTAAATTTGGGCTGCACTCTCCAATTGCAGAATATTTATCTCAGTTTTGCTTGCTGAGCACTGAAGTTGCACTGGAACAACCAATTGACTTTCACTTTTTGGCAATAAACGGTCTTTATCCACGTGGACACTACAGGTTCCTTGTTATATCACAGCCACAATGTGTGGCAGCTAGTTTCAGGGCCACAGATGAACTACACTTGCAATATTTCATCTTGGTTTAACTCTACAGCACATATTCCCATCAGTGGGAGACAATATCCTCCATCTAAACGCTGCCGGGCATTAACATGTTAACTTTCAACTGTCGAGTGGCTCTAAAGCATTACGTTTTCTGACACCTCTCAGCCATCTCATGAGGTTGTGTGCATCATTTTCTTCCTTGATATATCATTGCATTTTATGTACTTTGGTGTGAAGATATTTATTGTGACAGAACATTTTCTGAAAAATAACTTTGCGTCAACACTCATTTTCCTGAAAGCATGTATGAGGTCAGTTTGTTCAACAGGATAAGCAACAACAATAACAAAAAAAAAAAATCACCACGCCTCTTTACTTTGAAAGCACCCTAACTGGAGCACAGTTCAGTTACGGACACTGCAGAGCTTCAGTCACACGCACCATGAAGATATTCACCTTGATAACAGCTTTAACTCTCTGCAGCTTTAGTGAGTACAACTGCATCTATAACTTTGGGAACTTTAACCCACCAGATTGGAAACTATTCACTTATTTAAATCTATATTTAAATCTTTTATTTAAAGGAATCGTTCATGTCCCTTTTGTTTAATTGAGAGTAAATCTGCTGTTTGTTTCAGGCTGGATCTCTGTCTCAGGTTCTGAGTCTCAGACTGTGGAGGTTCAATCTGGTGGAGAAGTCACACTGACGTGCTCTAACAAGTCTAGCTATGGATCCATGACATTGTGGGTCAGACTGGTGGACAGAACCAAGGCCAGCTGCATCTCTGTTATGTACAACGCTCATGGCGACGTTAAATACTGTGATGGAGTTACAAATTGGAAATTTGACATGCGATCCAACACCTCCACTCTCTTTCTCAAAATCAAACACCTGGATTTATCTGACTCTGGACAGTATTTCTGTGGATTTTACTCAAGTGCCCGTCCAACTTTCAGTGAAATACATACATTAAATATTAAAGGTAAGGTGATTCTAAAGTTTTTTGGTTTGGTTAAGTCCTGCTTATACTGCAAAATAATGTTAATAATTGTAAGAATTGTCTTAAAACAACATCATGTATGCAATAAAATTATAATTTTGATGTGATTCTGCCAAATCAGAGACAGATCTCTTCATCAATGAGACACGTGATGACGAGGACAGCCAGTGTGACAGTAAGATTCTCCTAAAGATTTCTATCATTGTGCAGATTATCAAATGTTTGAGGGTAAAACAGTTCAGCTGAATTCAGTTTGGTCCATTTTAATTTGAGCCAGATCTCAAGTCTCTATAGAGTCTAACTTGATGATCTTTCCTGTATAAGTGAGTGACAGAACAGCAAAGCTGACGAGTATGATCCTGGGCGGTCTGACTGTCTTCCTGGTAGCGGTCATCGTCGGTCTGGTTGTTAAAGTCAGGAAGCTGCAGACAGGTACTGTTTCTGTTTGGTTTAGTTGCTGCTCTAAACTCTCTTCAAGTTGTGTCAATATGCAAAACTGACCAGATGTTTTGTTTCTGTCTCTTAGCTGATGGAGAAGAACAGATTCCAGAGCAAACAGAGGTGAATACAAAGTTATCCTTTACTTTTATATATTGTTTAATAGAGCTCGACCCCAAAACAGCCGGGACTACAGTACATTGTATCGTGTAATATTAGCTTGTCCCTGAAATTATATAGTATTTATTTGTATGTATATAGTTGTATTGCGTATACTGTATATGGGCCGATAAGTAACAAGAAATTGCATGTTTGAGCTACTTTAGAGCAGTGATTCTCAAAGTGGGGTCCGTGTCTCTCTGTCAGGGGGCCACAAAATAATTTGCTATAAATTTTAAAATTGTGCCGTATCATTAAAAAGTACATATCTACAGATGGGGACCATTTGCACAAATAGAACAAGCATGCCATGTCCATTACTACCACCCAGGTTAGCTTTGGGCCAATAGAAACAATCAATCTGTCATGAATCAGTCACTTCACTCAGAACACAACGGACCGTTCCTGCAGCAGCTTAGCTTAGTTTAGTTTATTAGCCAGCTAGCTAGCTGGTGAGCATGGAGAAATATTTGAGTCAGTCCTCAAGTGATGCTAAGCCAAGTGACGCTTGGGAATTTAAATCATGTCAAGTCACCACATTAAGACTGTAAATACTTTTCTTACAGAATGTGGACTCTGATGAGCTGAACTACGCAGCAGTGACATTTCAACCGAGAGCAAAAAGAAGACAGCCGGAGCCGAATGTTATTTATGCTGCTACCAGATGAGACTCAGGAGATAACTGGAGCTGGTGCTGTAATAATATCAATATGCTTTGGAGCTTTTGTAGAGCTTGTTGGTGAGAGGAAGAACCACTCTTGCCAAAACATTTCATTTTGCAATAAAGATCTGATATTCATTCATTTGCAAGAATACATGTTTGGTGTTTGATGGAGGAGGAGCCTGTCCAGAGTCTCTTATACTGAGGGGTTAGATGGAGGTCGGCAGCAGTGAGTGAGGAACACATCACTTGTTTGACAGGAAGAGGCAGCACAGTGTGGTCGGAGGACAACTGAGGTGAAAATCGTGAGGCCTGTTAAAGGTTTCTAAAAATAAAATGAGGAAAGAAGCAGCAAAGACAATTTAAAGCCTAGAGAGCAGGATAGAGGAAGAACCATACAAAGTCAAAACTAAGTATTTTTATTGCGATATCAAACGTGTGAAATTAATTAAAAGCGCAATGTATAAAAGATGGATTGCCACTGGCAGGTAGGTAGACTGACATAGGTTGAGGTTCAGGAGGCTGGAGAGCAAAGGAACGAAGCAACGTTGACAATCTGGCACCTGACTGTGGAAAAGGGGGCTGGTATAAATACCTCCAGGGTGATTGGAGAATGAGACTCAGGTGAGCAGGTGGATGTGGGAGTCAGGCGGGAAAGTCTGAGGGCATCTGGTGGACAGATGGAGAACAACAAAGACTGAGTGAATGCTGACATGTGGTGTAAAACACTTTGAGCGAGGTGCTATATAAATGCAAGTCCATTTACCACCAGACGTCATGTAAGCAGCTATTCTATTAGGTACTAAATATATCTATATTTTTAAAAATCAATGACTTAATTCAGCTGTCATGAATAGAACAAAGATGACCAACATCTGTATGGTAAACCACTCAAGTCTGCATCTGTACATAACACATAGAAAATAGGAAGTTCCTCACTTACATATCGTGAGGAGGTTCAGCTGGTGAGAGACTGACAGTTTACATCTCTCCTTCATCAGATGACTGATTAGAAAGCTGCATGTTAAGCGCCCCGCCTCTTTACTTTGAAAGCACCCTGACTGGAGCTCAGGTCAGTTGCGGACATTGCAGAGCTTCAGTCACACGCACCATGAAGACCTTCACCTTGATAACAGCTTTAACTCTCTGCAGCTTTAGTGAGTACAACTGCATCTATAACTTTGGGAACTTTAACCCACCAGAATTGGAAACTAGTTTATCTAAAGGAAATGTTCATTTTGTTTAATTGAGAGTAAATCTGCTGTTTGTTTCAGGCTGGATCTCTGTCTCAGGTTCTGAGTCTCAGACTGTGGAGGCTCAGCCAGGTGAAGAAGTCACACTGACGTGCTCCAACCTGGGCAGCCATGATTCTATGATATGGTGGTCTAGACTGGTGGACAGAACCAAGGCCAGCTGTATCACTATTATGTTCAACGCTAAAAGCATCTTTACATACTGTGATGGAGTTACAAATTTTAAATTTAACATGAGCTCCAACATCTCTACTGTCTTTCTCAAAATCAAAGACGTGGATTTATCTGACTCTGGACTGTATTTCTGTGGATTTTACTCAAGTGGCCATCCAACTGTCGGTGCAATACGTTTAAATGTTGAAGGTAAGGTCATTCTAAAGTATTTTGGTTTGGTTAAGTCCTGCTTATACTGTAAAATAATATACTGCAGTTAATGTTTAGAATAAGAAGTGACTGTTTGAACATTGACAACATGTATCCAACAAAATTGTAATTTTGATGTAAAGTTATCTTAATTTCAGTAAAAGGCAGCAATGAGAGACATGATGACGAGGACAGCCAGTGTGACAGTAAGATTCTCCTAAAGATTTCTATCATTGTGCAGATTATCAAATGTTTGAGGGTAAAACAGTTTAGCTGAATTCAGTTTGGTCCATTTTAATTTGAGCCAGATCTCAAGTCTCTATAGAGTCTAACTTGATGATCTTTCCTGTATAAGTGAGTGACGGAACAGCAAAGCTGACGAGTCTGATCCTGGGCGGTCTGACTGTCTTCCTGGTAGCGGCCATCATCGGTCTGGTTGTTAAAAACAGGAAGCTGCAGACAGGTACTGTCTGGATATCTTATTTCTGGTTGATTGTTTTTAGATATTCTGCACTAGTGTGTGTCAGTATGATGAAGAACTACAAAATCACTTTAAATGTAATAACAGCAAAGGATTGAAAATTAAGATTAAACACATATTGTCTCTTTCATTCAGCTGCCAGTGAAGACCAGAACTCACAAGAGTATGAGGTGAGTCAATGATACGTTTTAATACTTTAAAGAGGTGGTGGTTTGTTATTCTCACACGAACTCAGCTACTTGACACGTGTTACCGTGTGCTCTCTTTACAGAATGTGGACTGTGATGAGCTGAGAGACGCAGAGCTGAGTTTGTACTCAACAGTGAGGTACAGGAGGCCTGCCTCAGAGAGGGAAGTGGAGACTCGTGTTGTTTATGCTGCCAGCAGATAGACGGCTTCTATCATATTAATCTGCTGCTGTGTTCTTTTGCGGGTGGACGGGAGGAGTTACTATTCTCTTAATGAAAGAAATATCAAATACTCAAATCATTAAACGTGCTTTAACTATCATGTCTCTGTCTCTCTCTGTGTGTCTTTGAGGAGTGAGTGAGTTACACATCACTAGTCAGACAGGAGGAAACAGCACTGAGGTGAAACCAGGAGGTCCGTTAACTCAAAGCTTTGTGGGAATAAAATCTGAAATGGAGCAGTGAACAAATTGTGTGCTGTCATAAAAACATAAAATGCATCAGTGTTAATTTGATGTGATATTATATCATGCATGTGTGTGAAGCTATGCTAAATGCCTGAATAAAAAA
>CAKAOI010048586.1:0-65851 GCA_916701655.1 Sebastiscus albofasciatus
CATCTCCCTCACTGGCAAAACAAGGCTTGTCATCATTGAAGGCCATCTCAATGCAGTGAGATATCGGGATGAGATTCTGCAGCCAGTGGCGATCCCATATCTCCACAATCTGGGACCTAACTTCATCCTCCAAGATGACAACGCTCGCCCCCACAGAGCCAGGGTTATCACAGACTACCTCCACAATGTGGGAGTAGAGAGAATGGAACGGCCTGCCGAGAGTCCAGACCTCAACCCAATTGAACACTTGTGGGATCAGCTTGGGCGTGCTGTATGTGTTAGAGTGTCCAACACAACCACGCTGGCTGACCTGCAACCAATCCTGGTTGAGGAATGGAACGCCATCCCACAACAACGTGTGACCAGGTTGGTGACCAGCGTGAGGAGGAGGTGCCAGGCTGTTGTGGCTGCGTATGGATCTTCCACCGCTACTGAGGCTCCTGACGGTGTATTAAATGACTAAAGTGTAAAATTGCCAATATGTCTTGTTGGTTCCTTGTTACTGATAGAGTTCAATCATCCAATCCACCAAACAACTCAAAACAAGAGTCAACACCAACAGGAGAATACACTGTTTACCATTGACGGAGCATTTTGGCAAATTTTTCTTGGGCGCTACCCTCATAATCAGCTGTGCTGCTCACCCCACAAATGCATGATCCTTACAAGTTGGACATCATTGTGAAGGTAAATAAACAGGCTTTCAAACGATGTAAAATACAATGACCATTAGCATTGGAACAACAGAGAAATAATCCACCAAACAAGTTTCTGAACTTTGTTTTTCCAGTTTATATGTATATATATATATATATATATATATACACAGTATATGGTTAGACAGTGCTATATGTTAAACTGGGACAGTGCAAAATGTTGCATCTGTGTAATATTGGTCTATTGTCTGTGCAATATGGGCAAGACGGTAGACGGTGCAGTGCACTACCTGGGTGCAATGCCTGCCATGGTGTGTGTGATAGTATGTGCCATTATGTATGTGGACTGTGTATGTGTTGAAACATCAGTTTCTGTGGAACTGTTTCCATGTCTTGTGTGGAATCGTTTATTATTGTTGTTGATGCTGTTTTAATTTAGTATTTGTAACTGCAGTTGGATGGAGTTCAGGAAAAATTTCCCCAAGGGGACAATAAAAGTATATCTTATCTTATCTTATCTTATCTTATCTTATCTTATCTTATCTTATCTTATCTTATCTTATCTTATCTTATCTTATCTTATCTTATCTTATCTTATCTTATCTTACATGCAGGCACATTAGTTACATCCTGGTACTTTTGGCATAGTGCATTTTACATACTATGTATTGGGACATACAAACTCTTTTTATGGCACGCTGTCAGAAATAATGTGCTGAATTTGTACCTTTGGGGGTCCAACAGCTCGTCACTGGGGCAGTACCCACAAAGGTACACCCATTGTACCCCTTAACAAGGGTGCATTTTAATACTCTTACCGTTTGTACCTTATGGGGCCAAATATGTACCCCTGGGGGAAAAAATGGACCTTAATTCTCTAGGACTCAAATGTACCTTATATGCTATAAATACAGAATTTCAAAAATCAGTAAACTCTTTAAATTATTTTCTGAATAATGTAAACTGTATCAATGCAACACAATACAATCCAGTAAATAATAAATTTCATTGAACAATAGCTTCCGTCCCCTTTTTTCTTTCAACGTTTTTCAGCCACAACTCGTAACTCGTAACATAAAATGTACAACTTGTCATCAACACTGTACATGTCGAGGGACTGAAAGTCTACTTCCTGTCCTGGTTTAATTACACTCCATTGAGGATCAACTTTGACTGTGTATGCATGCACGTGTGAATCATACGACACTGTGAAAGGAAGCTAACAGCATAGAAGCCACAGTATGTTAATAATATGCAAAAAATTGATTTTAAAAAAAAAAAAGGAACATTCTTTGCATGCAAATAATCAACAATGAATGAAGTGTCATTGTTTTTATCATTGTGATCTTGGTAGCACATGCTCCCCATGTTTACGAAACACATGACACATGGAAATTTGACTTTTAGTCCACAAGTTATATTAAAGTTGGCTTCGTGGGCATTAATTATACCAATATGTGGAAACAGTTTCACTAAAGCTGAATGAGCGAGATTGGAGCAAATATGATTCAAAAAAGTTATTTTTATAAAACGGTTGCTACATCCTGACAGTAGTACATGGCTTTGAGCAGGTAACCTGAACCTGTGTCCTCCGGTGTCTCCTAACGGCATCTGCAAGATTTCACAGACCGGAGGAAAACAAGTAGTCAGAGCTGATCTGAGGTCTGCTGTCTATCTGCTGTCTATGAGAGCCGGCTGTCAATCACTCGCGAACTCCGACCCAACGGTCAAACTAGGCAGCGCTGATCAAATATGAATCAATATTCTGTTACTGTAATGCCTATTTCTCTCCTCAAATGTTTTCAGAATCATCTTGTAGTGCACTGTTTAGCTGTAAAATGAGAAAGTTTGTGACGCCGCCGCCATTGTGAAATCTGGTGAAGGAACGCCATGTAGATTTTTTAAAGCCTGAAAACAGAGCCATGAGGAAGTCTAGTTATCTCTCAGAACACTTGAATTACAATATGCTGAAAGGTTATTATGGAATTTTTGCCCAGTGATGCCAAAAATACACGGCCTACTGCCACTTTGAGGTGAAGGTGGTTCTTCTACACCTTGTACATCATTACAGTCGTGGCATTTTTAGTAGAGTAGATTGATCATTCGGGTCGCAATGACTGGTAGGGGCTTTTCACCCACCACAGTAAGGTTCAGTATAGTACGTTGGAGAAAGGGTAGTGTATTCTTCATGTAGGGTGGTTAAGCAAAGTCAAAATGAAAGTAGGCACAGAAGGCTGCAATTACCCCATCTTCAACTCCTGTTCCCCTGCACAGACCTGTCCACACTGTCCACTTTGACCGAAACCGGAACCTTCTTGGTAAAGGCCATCTTCCAGTCGGTGTCTACCAACGGTACGGTTGGGTAGGGACTTGGAGCGTCATGCTGTTAAAGAAAATAAAAATGTCAGAACAATGGTGAAGGTAGCAAGTTATTAAAACAGATCCAGCTTCATGATCAAGACTCTGCCCGTCATCATAGTTTTGCAAATATAGCGTGAAAGTGTATGGCGATTTTCTAAAACCGTGAAAAAAGTGTTTTACCCCAAACCCCCCTAACTCCATACCTGTCCCAATGTAATGAACTGGTCGGCCTTCTCTTTAAAGATGTGGGGCAGCAGGATCAGCGCAGCACAGAAGTCAACAGCTGTAGGACACAATGAAATAAGATTTCAAAGTTTTACAAGATATGTAGCGCCTTTTGTGCCTTTTTAATAAGTGCACACAAAGCAGATGGAAATCACTTCAGGCAACACGGGGACTTTTCTGTAAATTGAATGCGAAAATTGAAGTCTGTACCTATTAACCCGTTTAGGTATAAGAGCACAACAAAACCATACAAACTGCCCATGAACCAAAATAAAATACAGTTAAATACCTGGTAGATCCTCCGCCAGCATTTCCTCCCTTGCTTCAGAGTACATTTTGGCTGATGGGGATTTTCCTTGTGCTAGCTGGACCACCTTCGGCACTATGCTGGCGAAGCCCCCTTTTCAGCGCCGGCACAAGTTCACCGCAGATGGATCGATCCTGTCAACTTCATCGCACAACTGAAAATAGCTGATAGAAAGGGGAAATGTATTACTCATTTTACCACATCATCTCAATATTGAAGGACCAGACGAGTATTAAAACTATTCTAAAACGTATCTTCTCTTCAGTTAAATTAACTGTTACTGTTCCAAGTGCTATGGAGTCCTTACATTGGCTATGTGCTTTGAACAACTGAAAATTGACTGAATGTACTGTAATTCATATCACCTACCGCTGAGTTCTTAGAAAAGGGTAGTTCTTCTATACATCCCCCAGTGCCATATCATTCGCAATCCCCTTTCGCCGCCATAAAAACGTTTGCTGCATAACCTTTGACCATGGAGGTATCTGGCTGCACCTACCTGTTGGAAATGAAAAATGTAAAGGAAATTAGTTCAACCTCACAATGCTAAAACATTTTTTTCTCATATGAACTACAATTTTGCAACCACACAGAATTACTGTACGCAGACACTTCCTGTTAAATGTTATCATGCGCAATAACTTCTCTAATAAATGTATGCAGCTACATAAATCCATTCACTCATGACACAGATTCTGCTTTTGTGAAACAGGCCCCCGGATACATCCCACAATGGAAATACAACAAGTAAACAGTCACAGATATACAATCACAGCCCTAAGCACAAGACACATACACAAATCCAATCATGACAAAAAAAGGCGTACAAGGAATTTATCTATTGTTTGTTACTTTTCTTCTCCTATCCCATGCTTTAGAAAGATATTCAGCAAATACAAAAACATTATCAATTATTATTATGATTATTAATAATTATCATTATCAAGATATTCAATTAATGATCCAGTCTCCATACCTATCAAATCTAAACCAGGAACATTAACTTTTTTTAATAATATTTGTTGTAAATCATGATACAAAGGACAAAATAAAATAAAATTAATTTCGTTCTCAACCTCATTTAGTTCACAATATTGGCACGGTCTTTTGTCTTCAGTTACACCTCTGTATCTTCCTGTTTCAATGTGTAGTGGTAATATACCATATCTTAACTGTGCACAAATTGACCTCTGGCTTTTAGGCAGATTGTTACCTGAAGGAGGTTATGTTTTCACTGGAGTTGGGTTTGTTTGTCTGTTAGCAAGATTACTGCAAAAGTCTGCGATGGATTTGAATGAATTTTTTTGGAGGGGTAGGGTTTAACACAATGAACAATCCATTGGATTTTGGTGGCGATCCGGATTCAGGAATTATTTAAGGATTTCGATCAGCCTGAGCATTAAAACCACAGGGTATAACAGATACGCAGTGTGACTGATGATGCGTTGATGACACGTGACCACGCCTTCTTCTGAGAGCAGAGAGATATGTGTGTGGATGTGTGTGCGGGAGCTGCTGGCCATCCGGGGTGAGAAAGAACAAAGTGGTAGATGACGGGATGACAGACAACGTAGTGTAACGTTGTACAGATATAACAAGGTGAATGAATGATTGAGAGAGGCTTCCGCCGATACGTTACGCGGAAACACACCGTGTTAATAATAAGCCGACCACCTCACGGTACCGCCAGCTGTGAGCTGTGATCTGTTTTTAAAGTCACGCACCTTGGCGGAGGTCTGCGCTCTCCGAGTGCCATTCTAGTTCTGTTTTGATTTCCTAAATTTAGGCTTATCCACCTTATCATTCAACTCTGATTGTAATACTACATAAAAGTCAGTACAGGCAGATTCAGACACAGTATGAGAAAAATTATGTTTTTTGAACATTAAAGCATGTAAACATGTTCTAGTAGAAAACCAAAATACAAGTATGAACCTGAAAATGATCCTGATATGTCCCCTTTAAAATGTTTGAAGATGGGTAAGACAGTTATGCAATAAATGACATTCTATAATATTTGGTTTGCGGCCTTCTTTTGTTTAGTTTTCTTTTTCTTTAGTTTAATTTAGTTTTATTGAAATTCCTGGGTTCCATTTTTGCCATTTGTTTCAGTAAACGTTTTGTTAATGAATGCTACTTTGTTTTGCACTACTCCTGCTTGTTGACCTGGTTCTTCAATATCCCTTTTTTTGTCACTTTAGTCTTCATTGCTTTTTTGCATACACAAATAAGACACACATATAAAAACGAAACTTGCAACAGTGCAGTGAGGGGTTCAGTTTACAATTGATGATGCAGTATACAGGGTTATTTTCTTATTAAAACATTTTCCAATAACTTACAGTTTTTACAATACAATTATACAGTGCTTATGTCTTTATGTCTATACCTAATCCATTTTTCCCATTTTCTGTTAAACTCATCTTCTTTCACTCTTAGAGAATAAGTCATTTTCTCCATCACAAATATTCCCTGTACTATGTCTAACCATTGACTCAGACTGGGGCTGTCCGCTACAAGCCATTTTCTTGTAATGGCCTTTCTGCCAGCTGTGAGTAGGATTTTAACCAAGTACTGATCTTCCTTCAGCACCACTGAAGTTATATTACCCCGGTACAAAATGGAAAATTTCAACATCCCTTTTTAAAAGTTTTACGGTGCCAAACCACCTCATCTGCCCTTTCATATGGGATGGCGGCACTACAATCTTATTTTAACATGTAAATCTGTGTGTATAATTTCAAACAAACTCAAATTAACTGGGTTTTCTTTCATTATGTCAGCTCTTTAAGTGTGGTTTAACAAAACAACAGGAACATCTGGCAGCAAAATTCACAATTTGCATTAAATACTATGCTTATTGAAGTTAATTTCTGTTGAGTTTCAAGGCTATAAAGTTTGCAATGTGTTGATTTACATTATTTTTTCTATTGGCAGGTACATCCAGTGTGTCACCTGCTGACAGAGTCTGTGTAACCTGAAGACAATCACACACCAGGTCCTGGGAACATCTCCCTGAACATCATTTCTAGGAACAACACAACTTGGTTTACTCACCTCGAGCCAATGAGACACATTCAAACCTTCATTGCTTTGGTTCTCTCTGTCACCTTATTTCTGGTCTTCGTCTACTCGACCCTACACCGAGAGATGACCCACAGTTATGGGGCTTTACCAGAGGACTTCCTGAAGCATTCCAGCGTCCAGGCCCGTGTTGGTGATGTGACTACACAATCCTCCAAGAAGGAGAGCATAACCACACTTTACCTCAATGACCACAGTGTGTCTGTTTCTGACAGCTTCAGAAACTCCATCCCTCAAAATGGAGCGTACTGGAACCGTCTGCTGTACTTGGCCCTCGGTAAACTGGACAAGGGAGAAAATCCCTTCATACATGACGCCGCTTGGTCTCGCTGCAGGGAGACAAATCAAGAGCTTCTGAAAACCAACATGCACGACTTCCCTTCCTACCCTTTCTTATTCCAGGACTTTTTGCAGGGCATGCACTGCAGGTCCCCTCCAGTCCTGCTCAGACAGCCCAACAAGTGCATCCCTGATAAAGGGAAGGGAGACAACCAGACCTTCCTGCTTTTTGCTATCAAGTCAACTCCTGAGAACTTTGTGAAGAGACAGGCGGTGCGGGAGACCTGGGGGCGAGAGGGGACGCATCAGAGTGGACTGAGGGTGCGCACTGTGTTTCTGCTGGGTTCCTCCCCATTGGATAACCCTGACCTCAGCCCACTGCTCTCATTTGAAGCGAGACACTTTGGTGATGTCCTGCAGTGGGACTTCCATGAATCCCTCTTGAACCTGACGCTCAAAATGACCATGTTCCTCCATTGGACACTGACATACTGTCCTAATGCCGCCTTTGTCTTTAGTGGGGATGATGATATATTCGTCAACACGCCAGCATTACTCGGCTACCTGCGGTCTCTGGAACCTTCAAAGGCCTCTCAGTTGTACGCTGGACATATGATAAACTCAGCAAGTCCCCTCAGGGACCCTAAAAGCAAATACTACATTCCTCTGAGCTTCTACGACGGCCCATACTCTGTGTATGCTGGCGGAGGTGGTTATCTCATCTCTGGAGCGTTGCTGAAACCCCTATATTCAGTTTCACGCGTCATACCCTTCTTCCCCATTGACGATGTCTACGCCGGGATGTGCTTTCAGGCTTTGGGGGTTTCTCCGGAGGCAAACGAGGCCTTTCTGACCTTTGACGTCAAGGAGCAGGATCGTGAGAATCTGTGTATACATAAATCTCTCATTATGATTCACCAGCGCTCCCCACTGGAGATGAAGAAGCTGTGGAAGGGCATTCACAGCCCCTTGTTGACTTGTTGAACTGGACCGGTGAGCATAAGATGCAGCGATTTAAAACAAAATAAAAAAACAGAGAGGTAACACTGACTGCAGCGACAGATGGCTTATTTGCTTCCATCATTGTCCCGTTCACTGTCCTGTTTCAAATGTAATTGATGGTTTGTACTACTGTTGACATCGTTGACTTAAACTTACTTTACTACTGAATTTGAAGTTACTACAAGGAACTTTCATTTTGTGTTGATTTTGGCGGCCCCTGTGGACAAAAGCGCTAGGAACAGCGAAGCGATGCTGCTGCCCGGCGCGGAGCTCTCCGGCGCGGAGCTCTCCACCTCCCGCCGGCGCTCCGGCTGCAGGTCGAAGGCGGCAGCGAAGCTGGATCCGGGTCCGTCCACTGCCGCAGGCGCCACTGGAGTCTGAGCTGAAGGAGTTCCTGGTGAACCTGCATGATTTCACCAAAATCGGAGCCGGTGGCACCGTGGCAGGCATTCAGAATAACTACATAGAAATACACAATATTCTTGCCGATGGTCTCATTTACTTATCTAGGTTGCTTTTGTAGGTCATATAGAGGCATCAGTATTAAATCGAGACTTTCATAACCAGTTAAAAACTCTTGTGTAGTAACTTTAAATAAAAAAAAATAATAATTCAACCAAGACAACTGAAAGTTTCATATTTTTATTTTTCCACAAAACACCAAACATGTAACATGAGTGTACAGACCCATCTAAAATTTGGGTGTGTATACTAAAAACCATTCAAATAGGAAAGTTCTATAACACAAGTTCATCAGTCATCTCCATGATGCACAAGAAAACCTGTTGAATACTATGATCACATTATAGGAAGAGGGGAAAAATACACAATAGGGGAAACTTCCACCGTTTATTGCTCGATTTGTTTCTCTTCCGCAATCAACCTGTACCAGCATGTTTTGCTGCACTATAATGACATTGTTAACCTTGGAGTTAGAGTGAAACAAACGTGTGATTTAGCATTTAGAGGAGCTTTACTACTGACAGTTAATCTATTAACTTAAGGCACCAAACCCCAGAGGCATGAAGTAGGATATTTTTAAAAGCATGATCTTTTTCTTCTTCCTCAGTTGTGCAGACAGAAATGACACTTGTCATATCAAAACTATATTTTTAAAAGGTGTGCAACAGTTTATCCCGGTGTTAATCCTCACCCACTCCCATATATTAGTCACCAAAACCACAACTCGTTCCATCGTGTGTGTGCAGTTATTTATCATACAGGTCTAGTGGGTAGTGCTCTTTATACTGCTGCACGTGCCTCCACATGGATTCCCTCTGCTTGTTCAGATTGGGCGTCATCTCCTGGTACACGTCGGTGAACATCAGCTCGGGATTCGGCTTGAGGCGTCTCTCGGCCCCCTCGAACGCCTCCATCACCGTCTTGCGCGATTGCTTCCGCCAGCTCCTCTCGTCGTCCTCGCTCCACCAGCCGCGGGCCGTCATGTAGTGTCTCAGCCTGGAGATGGGATGGTCCTGCTTGTCCCAGTAGTTCACCTCGTCCACTGAGCGGTAAGCCGAGCTGTCGTCGCTTGTGCTGTGGTGGCCAATTCTGAGGAACGAACAGACTTATTATTTTTCTTCAGTTGACATTACATACTACAGCATTTTAAAGGGGAGTATGTTTTCTACAACTCTTTTCCTTGTCAAAGAGCATTTTGTTAGAATTGCAAGTAGGGCTGATTAACCTCATGATTGTCCATAGTTAACTAGTCCATGAGCCAGGGGGTTGGTCGTGCCACTTATGAGGGACCAAGTCTCATAGTAATTTTTTTAAAGGTCTATGTCCCTGGTGTTGGAAAATGCCTGATAGCATTGCAGCAATGGCAGCTTTCTATGTGCTATCACTCCTTTTTTCATCCCTCCATCATTCAAATTGTTCCATCTTTTTTCGCCATTTTACACATAGATCCAGTATAAAAGAGGGTAACCAACACATATCATTAAGTTATATATCATTGTAAAGCTTAGACTATAATCTATCCATCAGTCACATTGTCAAGACACTGAGGCCAAGATAATTTGACCTTTGACCTCTAATGCTGCAATGGGGCAAATTCTGAATGCCACTCCAAAGGCCCTTATAACTAATTTCATATATATCTGATGTGCACATGGATAGTTCCAATATAAAGAGCACAAAAACAGCTTTAAAATGATATATCACACATATCAGGTTCACAATAACATTTCTAATGAGAATAAACGTAACTTTGTGCAGTTTGTATCTGATAGAATGTTCAGAAATTTGCATTGAATTCTGTTATTGGGGCCGTTTGTAAATGGCTTTCTAAGCAGCAGAAACACAAAATAATACAAAAACTCAAAAAACTGTACTAAGAAATCAATTCTCTATCCATTATTTTATGTTTTCCCACTCTTACCTCATTGTCAATATAAACATGTTACAACTGATGAAGCCCCGATTCAGTAGTAACGGGCTATATTCCAGGTGATATGTGAAAATGATGTTCACTTCGTCATAAGGGCATGAAACTTGGCACACTTGAACAGTTTGGGGCCCTGAACATTTTAAGATATAGAGCCATCGCAAAAACGGCTTTGGGGCAGCCATGGCGGCCATTTTACTTTCCACCATAACCAAATGATGTATTTTGCATCATATCTCCAGAACCAAAGATGATAACACAGACAAGTTGATGTCCACCGCTATGTTTTGATGGTCAACATTTGCAATGATACCATTTACATCATAAACTGTTCAGGTGAATAGTTAATGGTGAATTCCGTGATGTTGTATTGAGCAAATTACACATTTTGTTAACTGTTCAAAATGTACATTAAAAGGGATATGTGTTGAGTATTTATTACTCTTATCAACATGTAAGGAGGGGAATATGCTGCTTTATGTAAATGTATGTATATATTTATTGTTGTAAATCAATTAACACAAAACAATGACAGATATTGTCCAGAAACCCTCACAGGTACTGCATTTAGCATAAAAATATGCTCAGATCATAACATGTCAAACTGCAGCCCAACAGACAACAGCTGTCAGTGTGTCAGTGTGCTGACTGGACTATGACTTGCCCCAAACTGCATGTGATTATCATAAAGTGGGCATGTCTGTAAAGGGGAGACTTGTGGGTAACCATAGAACCCATTTACATTCACATATCTTGAGGTCAGAGGTCAAGGGACCCCTTGAAAAATGGCCATGACAGTTTTTCCTTGGCAAAATTTAGCCTGACTTCGGAGCGTTATTTAACCTTCGCAACAAGCTAGTATGACATGGTTTGTTGGTACCAATAGATTCCTTAGGTTTTCTAGTTTCATATGATACCAGTATCTTCACTCTAGCTTTAAATCTGAGCCTGCTACAACCTAGAAATCACAAGTTGGGTTAAAGAAATAAGTGGCATTAAAACAAATTTGCGTTAACGCGTTATCACGTTAACTTGTTGTTCACCTGATGATACTGTATATAAGGAAAGGTACTGGAAGTCTAGTCAGAGAACACCCATAAGGGTCTGCTCTCTATGCAGCATGAAGTAAAGAGATTTCATTCATCACACCGAGTCTGTAATTTCTAAGAGAACTAGCACCCCTCAGTATTTTAAAAGAATTTCAACCACACGCAACTTATGGAACTCCAATTTTCTCATTTGGTTTAAAATAACATCGTTCATCGAGTCCTACAGGACATTTTGACAGATGTTTCTTCATATTTTCAACATTTGCTTTTTTGGCTTTTTTCCCCCTTTTCCTGCACATTACTTTGCACATCCATTGTTATTTTTATCTTTTGATCTTAAAGCAGCAGTGGGTAGAAATGGAGCAAATATGATTACAAAAAGTTATTTTTACATAACATGGCATCTGCTTTGTGCGTCTTCTTGTGTATTTTGGTTTGTCTGTTTATCAGGTTTCTGTTCTGGTCGTGTGGGGTTGGCTGTGACATTGATGGGAGTGCTCAAATTACTCACCTTTTGTCAGATTGAGTAATCACCGGCAGCTCAAACATGAAGTGCTGTGTGTTTACAGGTCTTGCGAGTACTAGTGCATATGTGAAAGAACGTTTTTTTAAAGCCTTTTGTGGCTCCAGAGAGAGCTGCGCAGAATCTGATAAACTGCCTCGAATGGTTCAGTTGAGTGTTGCGCGGTATACCGATACTAGAAAGGTGTCGCGATAACCTGCGGTTAAAAACGGTACGATACCCCGTTTTATTAGTACCGGTACTTTAAGAAAGACAGTGTTTTATTACAAGCATTGAGTTGCGTTGGTGTGTGTGTGTGTGTGTGTGTGTGTGTGTGTGTGTGTGTGTGTGTGTGTGTGTGTGTGTGTGTGTGTGTGTGTGTGTGTGTGTGTGTGTGTAGCGCTCGGCTTTAGAGGACGCCATCAGGATTGGGATCCCGCAGGAGCAGGCAGCTATAACTTTTGCTGCTGGTGGGAGCAAGCAGTCAAAAAATAAACTGCAGTGATAACCAGAAGGATGGAGTCAATAAGAGAAATTGAAAAGAAGATTAAAGCAACGGTTCTGAGCAACGGTGCACAGTCCTGCTCTGAGCTGGTGTCTCTATCAGCAGAACTCCCTTAAAAAAAAAACAAGGAAATAACAGCGCGGCTTGAATTACCGATCAAATTTACTGACAACATTGAGTCACCATCTTTTCTGAATCTGTTCAAGCATCACTTGTAATTCGGCAAACATAATCTACCAAAGAGCACGTGTTAAAGTTTTATTTTACCGTGTTTCTCTGTAACGTGAAATGGACGGAGAGACTCTTCTCTCTCTTCACACCACTGCGACACAACACAGCGCTTTCTACAGTTACTGTGGTGTCTTCCTGATTTTAGCAGCTTTTCCCTCGTCAACTTCTCACAGGACTTCATCTGAATTTATTATCGCTTTGTGAATTTTTGGTTTTTGAAGCCTTTTGTTGTCTTCTGTGCTGCAGTACCATATCATGTTGGTATCGGGATATTTAGACAGGGTATTGTATCAAAGTCAGAATTTTGGTATTGTGACAACACTCTGAAGACTTAAAGTTTTAAAAAAGGAAGAAATCTGGGGATGTGGAGTCAGAAATAAGTTAGCTTAACAGACCGTTGTAGCCTGCTCTTCATTTCTGCTTGAGACCAACGGCTCAAGGCCACAGTAGGTGTCACTTGCACAAACCAGCTTGTAAATGACGCCATAGTAATTAGTGCTAAATGTTTCTGAAAGTATTTCAGTACACACATACAGTAATCAACGAAACCTCATGATGATAAATCAGTCAGGGTGATGAGCTGTCAGCTTCAAAGCTTCTTCATGTGTCTTCAGTCTGAAAATGCAGAATGGTCGCAAATCACTCAGGTACCAACTAACCTGTAGGTCATTGCCTCGATGAGGAAGGGCTGGTTCTCAGCCACGGCTCTGCGGCGCGCCTCCTTTGTAGCATTGTACACAGCAAACACATCGTTACCATCGACACGGATGGACAGCATGCCGTACCCCGGACCGCGAGCGGCTGTTCAATCGGAGAAACAGAGAAAACGTGTGTTCATAAGAGCCGCTGAGGATTTCAAATCACATAAGCACAGCGAGGCTTCTTACCGATGCCGTCGCCCCTGTACTGCTCGTTGGTGGGGGTAGAGATGGCGTAGCCGTTGTTACGACAGAAGAATATCAGTGGGCACTCCAGGGTGGCAGAGAAGTTGAAGCCCGCGTGTGCGTCCCCTTCGCTGGCCGCCCCCTCGCCGAAATAACAGATCACAGCACGGTTCATGTTCTCTCTCTTGATGGCATACGCGGCTCCGGCAGCTGAAACAGACACGACAGGCACGTATATAGATTTACAGGTGTGTGTATGCACTTACAGGCTGGAGAGTTTAACACACAGGTGTGCAGCTTACCCTGGGGAATCTGAGTGGCCAGAGGAGAGGAGATGGTGACAAAGTTCAGATCTTTGGAGCCGTAGTGGACAGGCATCTGCCGGCCCTTGCCGAGGTCATCGGCGTTGGCGTAGCACTGAGCCATGAACAGATCCAGAGGAAAACCACGGTACATCAGCACTCCTGCAGGGCCGCATAGGAATTATAATGCCGTTACTCACAAGACATGAAAACCTGGGCAACTGATGGGGGTACATGAAGGGGCGAGGTGAAAAAGCTGAATATACTCTAAAGTAAACAGTCCTAAATAAATGTTATGACTGTGAATTAATCATTTAAAACATTTTGGTCCAAAATGAATGTTTTGTTTGTTTATGTGGAAGATATCTGACGTTTAGTTCCCACTTCTAACAAGGCTTGTGAGCCAATAGTAAAACAACGTTGGTATCATGTGGTATCTGGGTCGTCAGCGATCAAGTTGCCAGTTATTGTGGGAAAAAAAGTAAGTTAAGTGCCTGGCAATCACTCATTGTGAAGTGAATACAATGGAACGGGGGAGGGAGAATGCAACACCAGAGGTCTGTACAACAAAACAGGATTTAGGGTCTGGAAAAAAAAGGGTCAAACTGAAAAAAAGTAACCCTATATCTAAAAGAGAACTATTTTAGGAAAGACCATATGTTGTCTGGTCCTTACCAGCTTCTCTGTATTGACCAAAGACCATGTCGGTTGGGTCAAGAGCAGCAGCGCTACCAATATGTGTCCCCTCTTCACCATAGTTGGTCATGTAGAAGGAGATCCGACCCTGTAAGAGAAACAACCGGACACTCCTTTACAACATTCTTCGGTTCCAGTGTTCCATTATTAACGGACATGCAAGAGGAAACACTTACCTGTCTCTGAGACTCATAAAGAATACGGTCCATTGTGTTCAGCATTGTCATCTTCTGATAGAAGTTCAAAACCGTCTCTTTGGAAAGCTGAGCAGGGAAGAAACGAACAGAACAACCAATAAAATGAACTGAGTGGAGGTCGTAGTGCTACTTACTAAATAAGCATGGGAGTAGGCGGGCTGACTGTACCTGAGGGTCTTGAGAGGGGTTGATGATGTTGCCCTGTCTGTCCATCACCCGGTACACTGGGATCCCAGAGATGACATTGGGCTGGATGAAGTCAAGCTCATCCACAAACTCGGCCGAGGCTCCAGGGAACTGTGGCTTTTCCAGTGATGAGTCATCGAGGTGCTGCCGCTGCACGGCCTGAAAGATTGAATACAAGCATTATTTATTAATAACATCACTGTGACTGTGGCAAAGCAAGACCCTGTCTAACGTAGACACCACAAAGGGGGATTCAGCTTTCCCTTAATAATGACATCCAAAGACAAAACAGCTGCTTTGTTGAGACTGAATGGGAAACAGACTTCTTGCATGATGTCATATTACAAAAGGTGATTTTACTGGAATATAGCAACATTTCCTGTTTCAAAAACTTGCTGCAATAGTTTTGTGATTTAACATATTTCAGCTTTAAACAGGGGATTTGATGGTGATGTTGTCCTAATACCAATACCAATACTGTATAGTTAAGAATGTACTGCCCTGTAAATAATAATGCCAATAAGCCAGTTTGGCAGTTAGAGTATAAAAAATGAATGTATTGTTTTGTACTAACAGGAAATGATTCATGGTGCGGTCCAGTGATTGTCAATGTGACTTCAGAGTATAATACTGTAATACTGCCAACTTTGAAAACCAGACAGACCGCTCATAAAATAACTCTATCTGCCAGTATTAGTGACGCTGTGCTTCATCTGTCACATTTTAGCATTTTTTTCATGCTTCAGCAGCATCCATTGCAACACTCAATGACTAAGCAACTTTAGTATTCGTGTTGTCATTTTTATTCTTATACAGTACAGGAGTGGTACACAGGTTTGATTTGAATATTTAATTGTATTTCGACTAGTCAAAATGTATTTTTTGATAAACCAGATTGAAAGTACAGATATCCTATATTATCACCAGAGGTGGAGGAAGTTTTTACTTCAGTAAAAGTAGCAACACTACAGTGTTAAGATACTATGTTACAAGTAAAAGTCCTGCATTCAAAGTACAAGAGTATTAGCATTAAAATATAATTGAAGTACTGAAAATTCAAAACTTCATTTATGATTTGTTACAGTATGACCCACGTTAAGAAATGTAATATTTTGTTGACGGGCCTCCGGACATTTAAGAAGATAGAGTGCTGATGCCAATGTGAAATCATGCTACGGTAACACTAAACACAGACACCTCCAAGCCGGCTTGATTTAATAATTGATGGAGGTGGCGTTGCAGTGTGTGTGTGTGTGTGTGCGTGCATCTTACTTTATAGGGCACGGGCTAACCTGTGACAGTAATAGTACTCATTATGCAGAATGGCCCTTTTCAGATGAATATATTACTTGATTATAATTAGTGATGCATTAATGTGTATATGTGTAAATATGGGGCTTATTTTAAATACTGTATATACTGCCGTGCAGCTTAATCCATAATATCATAATTTCTTAATTTATTTACATTTTGTATTAATAATCTAAATCTGCAGAGTATCTAGTAACTAAAGCTGTCAGATAAATGTAGGGGTGTAAAATGTACAATATTTTCCTCGTATCCGATGTGACACTACATTTATGACTCACAATACATTTGTCAGAATACAAAATACAATTATTGATAGTAAAGTGAAACATTTTTTTATTTATAATCAATTTGCCAGCATTATCTACACAATAAAAACTTAATTATAGTGACGCACATCTGGCCTAGAGTCAGTAGATTGACAGTACACCACAAATAACACCGGAAAATCTTTTTTATTTTTTATTTCATGGGAGCCGACAATAACAGTTTTAATGTTACTTCTGTTTTAGTAAAAAACAGAAGCCACATTGTTTGTTTTCATGCTGCTTATTTTTGGTTCATTCAAAATGAAGATATTTTGGGAAGGTATATGGTTGAGGAAGAGTTGTGATAAGGGTTGTGTTAAGTCAACTTTTTAAATCTGGATGGATGTGTTGGTTGTAAATAAACTTGGGATGCTGTTCATATATTTAATTTGGGATGTAAATAAATCTGGGATAGTTTATATATTATATTATCATTCTATGATATATGAGTTAATAGAGGAGAAGTGAGAAAGGGGTAGGGAAATATAAGTTTTACTTCTACCTACTCCTTTTCTGACACTATTACTCTTGTTTTGTTTGATATTATTTTGTATCTGTTTTTATTTATTTTTATGTTCGAAATAAAGTCTTTGATTCAGTCATTCAAATGTTTTTCGTTTTTATTCATCTTTTTCCTTTCCTTACATTTTATTTGTTGTATAATTTATTTTATGTGTTATATTATTTTTATACTGTGAGATTGTACTGTGTACTGAACTTTATAAATAAAGTACAGAAGAAAAAAAGAAGACGGAAGTGCGTCACGCCCACGCCCCTTTGTTCGACCAATGGGAATGCAGCAAAGCTTAAGCCGCTAGCCACGTTAGCCACGTTAGCTCGCTAAACTTCAGAGTCACAACAACAAACACACGCTGCACCAGAGCCAGTCAAGCTGCTGATCACATTTCAACACATATATATTAACAAACATGTGGGCGCCTTCAGTTCGACCTCACAAGGCTGTGTGGGAGAATGTTTATATAATTAACGCTGCGCTAATTTCTACAAGGTTGTTAGCTAGCTACTAGCTCAGCACCTATCGCGAGATCTGAAGCGGTCAAACAACGTGACTCCTTGATGGAGCTCAAAACACCTCTAATCCTAAACATAAACACAACCATTTTACACTTTATTACAGCACTTAACTATATCCTGGCAGACCGTTTAACTTGACATCGCATTGTTTTGATATTAGGCTTAAATGTGACCACTTCTTCTCCCAGCAGCTGGTTGGATTGGTTGCTTCAGCGACCTTCCGGTTAATGAAGCTAACGCCAGCTGCTATGTAACACAAGCAGATGTTGCACTTTGTTTTAACTCACAGCGACTCTGAAGGCTCTGTGTTGGATGTGTTGAAGCAGCCTCGATGCCTTCAGTCCTGTCGTCTGACGAGCAGCATGGAAACAGACTCCATACATTGTGTTCATGCTCCTCACAGCCGCCATCAGGACAGTCAACAGGACAGCTGGTCTTCAGGTCAGTCCACAGCTGGTAGCTTGTGTCTTTAGGGATGTTAAACTCTACAGTAAATACAACACAACTAGCTAACAGTGACAGTGTGAACGCCTCTCAGTGTGCAGTAGTGAGATTCACATCCACATCCACTTCACACTGGCCAAGTCGAAACGCTGCAAACCACCGAGTCGAGTCAAGTCACCCACAATGATCACATTATCCGGTCACACCTTCACATTAAGAGTCACAGTGATCAATAGCACCAATCTGTATTGTTTATTTTGTTTATTTATTTTACACAATTTAAGACTATACAACATAAAAAAGGAATAAATTAATAATATACAGTGCAGAAAGAGGCAAGAAACCCCACGGGGCTTATCTGAAGCCATAGACTCTTATGCTCTACGCTATTAACTCTTAGTTTGAAGGCAAAGCAGATCTCTTCCCGTATAATCATACTTGACTAATCGAGGAATCACATTGGCACCTCGTCTGAAACATAAATATTCATGCATCAAATGCGTTTTTTGTGGGATTATACACCTGATAACCTTTTCCGTATTGCTTAGTCTGTAACAAAGAAACACTACATCACTGTCTGACCTTGTATAAACTGTAGGAACATTATAAAAGCTGTGGGAACAGCCTGCAGAGATACTGGATTTCCAGAAGTACTCAGATTGTTTTACTTCAATAAAAGTAGCAATACCACAGTGTAGAAATACTCTGTTACAAATAAAGGTCCTGCTTTCAAGTTTGTACTTAAGTAAAAGTACAGAAGTATTAAAATCAAAATCCACTTAAAGTACCAAAAGTAAATGTATTAATTATGCATAATGGCCCATTTCTAAAATAATAAATATATAATTGAATTATAATCAGTGATGCATTCATGTGTAAGCATTGCTTTAATGTTGCAGCTGATAAAGTTAGGGCTACTTTGAAGTACTTTATATGCTTCTGGCCAGCTTAATTAATAATTAATAATAATAATAATAATAATAATAATAATTTTTTTTATTATTATTATTATCATCATACATTTGATTATTAAAATTTGCATTAACAATCTGAATCTGCAAGTAAATAGTAACTAAAGCTTGTAGTGGGGTAAAAGGTACAATAATGATGATATGAAATGTAGTGGATTACGTTGAGTGGCAGAAAATATAAATATTCAAGTAAACTACAAATACCTCAAAAGTGTACTTGAGAAAGTACTTGAGAAATTGTACTTAGTTACTTTCCACCACTAAATATTTCTTGAATACATTTGCTCCAATTAGTCTTCTTAATTGTGGGACAGTTTACAGTTGTCACTTTCCTCATAGGGTTTCTCTAATTATTGTCAATGCCTTCACCTGTCTCCCTCTATGTATAGACTGAAATATTCAGTTTCTGTACTAAAATACTTTGGCTGAAACAGATTGGGTGTATAATGCTACCATGCCTGTCTTGTGTCAATACTTTTTTAAGACGTGCCACCTATAAGATGTTTTTTTTTTGTTAAGATCTTTACTGCTCGTTTTGTAGTTTTTACTCCCGAAGAATGTAGCCCAATTATGATAGTTTGTGAAACTCTCACTGGGTTGGGTATCATTACAAATTCACTGACTGTAGAACCAGTACTACTTGTGAAGAACGGTGCTAAACCAGGGTTTGAAATGAGGGCTAGAATTTCAAACTCTAATAGATGTTTACTTGACTTACATATCTCAAAATAGAAGTAAGATTTATTGTGGTAAAAAACTACTGTATGACTACTGCATGACGAGTATAAGCAACTGGTTACATATTAAGGTCATATTCAGGTTCAAAGAAAGCAAACTCAAATGATGACTCCTCGTGTAGCAGCAGCAGCAGCTGTACTCCACTCTGCCATACCTGCCTTTCCAAAAAGTAGAATATGCTTTGTCAAAATATGTTCAAGTCACACAAAAAGCCAGACTTTTTGTATAGTATCTTCACGAAAAATATTAATTTTTTACTTGTATGACCAAATCTACAAATCATTTTATTTACATTATATGAACAAATATGTTTTACTCCTGGTTGATATGAGGTAAATTAGACAGAATATTAATCTAGCAGCACAGTGAGTGATGTACTTGAACACATACCTCATAAATAACAGGATGTTAGCATTGCTAAATTTGACTGGTTTTAACAGTTTTTCTGTAGAAAAATCTGCATATCCGCCTGTTCTGGTAGAATGTGTGACCTCTCTTGGCTGATTGTGTCCCCTGCTGTGGAAAACACTCTCTCAGGAGGAGTGGACGATGCTTGGATACACAGGTATGAGTTAGAGAGTTGGGACAGGAGAGGCAGCGAGTCCCGTTTCCTCCACCACCAGCCCAGAGCGTCCTCTGATGTGGGTACTGCAGGCAGGTTTCTGTATAGCTGTATTTCTTGCTGGACTCTTTCAGATATTGGTGTCTTTTCTGCTGCTGTGAAACTCTTCAGAGCTCGGTCCTCCTCCTCAAAAAGCTCCTCCAGGCCTGTTAACCTTAGCCTTTTGGGGAATGGAGTCTGGCAAATGGAAAGGAGCAAAAAAACAAAGTGTTCGACAAGACAACTAGGATTAAATACCACAGATGTTTGCGTCATGTGGATGGCTTTACCTCATCTGAATACTCATTGTGCTCAGATACATCATCAGCATCACTGTCCTCCTGCAAAGTTCTGTGTTCCTCCTGATTTGACACCTAAAGAATTTATTTTGTCATAATACATAGCAAGGAATACAAGGACAAGCCCAAAAACGGACAAAAAGGCCAGCATGTCACCTCATAACCTGAAGATTTAAAGAGGGCCTATTATGCTATTTTTTTTAGCAAAGAACGTATATTGGTTCATTCCATTGCAACTACAGCGCCCAGGAGCAGAGCTACGCTTCCGCCTTTTTGGACTGAAAGTAATTACTGGACACCAGTAAAACGTCTGCCTACAAAGTGCCGTAAAAAAGTAATACAAAATGATTTTTATTCTATTGTCATAATTTTAATTTCTCTACCAAAATGGCCTGTGTTGAACAATAAAAATATCATAAATATGCATACTGCTATAACTATTTACTTACTTACTAATTTATTTATTAAACTTTTTTGCCCAGCCGCTTCCCAGAGGAGCATTAAGTGAGTGATGGACATAAATGGAAGTCAGAAAAATGCAGCACACAGAGAGCAATCTCAAACCTCCAAAATCGATGTCCAACAGACCACAGACCAAGGATGTAGAAGAGGTTGTGTCCTGTGCTTTTGCCCTGCATGTTAGTATATAGCCTACAACTACGTTAAACTCTGCTTATGTCATGCTGTTAGCACTACTAGCTACTGGCCGATAGCCGGTTGTTTGGGAACAGAGACGTTAATACATCCACCACGGTACAGGCTTACAGCATACAGCCCATGGGTGTATTATAAGATAATATATGGTAATATTGCAGAACTTTTACATGCACAAAAAACTATACAACACATTGAAGGAAAAGGAAAAAGCCCCAAAGCAAAATAGGTCATCTTTAAGTTAACAGAGACAGAAAATTACACAACAACTTCAACTGAAAGTGTATGAGATAGCTGACAGCAGGAAGACACTTTGCATTTGTGTGTTTAGTGAGTAAACATATAATTACAGCATACAGTTGAAGAACAAGTGAGAATAATGTACCTCTTTTGTGAACCTAACTGCAGCTTGTTTCACTCTGTACCAAATCTCATCCGAGTCAATTCTGTTCTTGAACCTTGGATCCATGGCGCTGGACTCCTGTAGGAACTTCCAAGTATCACCATTCTGAAATAAAGCACAAGACGAAGACCGAAGACTGAAATATATATATAATTACATATAATATATGTTCTTTTATAAAGGTGCTGATTCAACTTAACGGTCATTTTTGGAGAATGCAGTTTGTGGTGCATTAAACAGAGACGTATTTCTACTGTAGCCTACCCTCAATGATTTAAATGAGGTGGTCAAAATAATAGAAACACGTATGTAATAACAAGGGTTGCCCAGGAGATGTCGCCATTCTGACTGTTTCAAAGGCTTCAAAACATTTTCAACACATGCTTAAATTATGATTCAGGGCTTCAGGAAGCTTCGTTTTTCCTGTCACTACTTTTTAAAATAGTTTTATCTCTTTCTTTTGTTGCAACTTTTTTTCCTGTTGCCATATTGGCTGGGTCTCCATTGCAGACCTGTTAAATATAGGTAAGTAAGATGCTTCAATGAAAATGAACCTAGAGAACTATTAAACTAGAACAGAAACGATTAGTTGATTAATCGATTTGTCAAAAGTGTTAATTTTGGCAGCTGTTTCAGATTTAGTCTTAGTCTTAAAACAAAAATGCTTATTAGTTTTAGTCACAATTTAGTCATTTTTATCCTTCATAGTTTTAGTCAAAGACAACTCAAAATGTTTTAGTCCAGTTTTAGTCACTGAAAAGTCATTCGATTTTAGTCCAAATGTTTTCTCTCTTAATTTTGTTTCTTAATTTCTCATCTTTTTTTTATTATTTAATCTCAGTCCTGTTTAGTCATCAGATTATACTGAACATTTCTGTCAATTTAGTCAAACTTATTTCACAGAAATTTGATCTTATCATTATCTGATGAAAAATACAGCTTCAATGATTAAGATTGCAGCTTTCTCCTGACGGTTCAGTCGCACCCACTGGTCCGTTATGAGAGACAATCCGCCCACCCAATATGTAAAAATATGAGTTAATCAACCACCCGAACCCGACCCGACCAGCAAACCGCCAACTTTCTGCATTATGCCAGCTCAATTGTCAGGACTGAGGTGTGAGACAAGAAGGAAAAGATGGACTGAGCGCCGCTGCAGCGTGTTGTGTGTGTGAGACAAAGAGAGAGAGTGACAGAGAGAGGGGAAGAGAAGGTGGAGTAAGGCTAAAAAATTAAAGGGAGATTTTGGTAAAGTTTTTAAACTTTAAAACTACATTTTAGTCTCATCTTTTTTCGTCAATGATATTGCAGGTTTGATATCGTCACCGTTGGTGTTTGATGCTGGAGGTGCCATCTCGTCCTCGTCTCGTCTCAGTCATGGAAAAAAGGTCTTTGACCAACATATTTTGTCATAGTTTTCGTTAACGAAAGTAACACTGTTAGTCAATTTTGACAGAAAATGAATCTGACTTGATTAGTTGTTCTTGCTCTTCAATTGTGATGATTTGTTACTTTTCTTTGATGTAATAGTAAGTTTAATGTGATGACTCTTGGTTGCAAAATTAATTATGAAAACAGTCAGCAGATTAATCCATAATGAAAGTAATCGTTAGTAGCTACCCAGAATAAAACGTCACAATTTAAAAGTCCACTAAGGCCACTTACTTTTACAAGGAATCGCCTCTACAGGACAATTACTTCGTTTTTCTTTATGACTTTTCTCTCGTGGAAAGTATTGTACGTACCTTGTAACATGTAGACAGCTCATCCCAGACTTTTCCCTTGAGCGTGGCTGTGAACAGAGAGTCCTCCTCCTGGGTTTCGAAGTGGGCCTCCAGTTTTTTCAGGATGGGAAATATCTGACTACAAGTTGGACTCTTGTCGGCTGAGACGCAGAGCGACGACGTGTACAGAGGCTTCATGATCCTGATGAACTCCTCCGCTTTTCGGTGATCGTCGTCTGAGAGCGTTTCCAGCCTTGAAACCAAATAACGAACATGTTATTTCAACACATGAAACAATACTTCATTCTGATGTTACCTACTAACTCTATTTACCTTTTCTTCTCAACAGACTGTTTGATCTGTGGGTCTGTGGTGGTGGCCTGTACGGCAGCGTACTGCTCCACAAACCTCTCCATCATGAGGTACAATGAGTTCCAACGTGTTCGGACGTCGAGCACTAAAGAGTGTCGAGGTAGATCTGAAAACAGACACAAACTCTTATAAACAGTCTACGCTCTTCCTGACAACACTCCACGTACCTAAACAGCCAAAAATAAAGACGAGATGATATCATGTACTCACTCAAAAGCTGTTGTTTCTCCCGAAGAACCGTTTGAGCTGTGGAAGACCTTTTGATCCACACAACAACAGCTCTTATTTTTGCTGCCCATCTGGTCACGGTGTTGCTGGTGTACACCTTCTGTGCAGCGAGGCTGAGCATGTGGGCAAAACATCTCAGCTTCCTAAACTGAGATTTCTTGACGGCAACGTCCATACTGAATGCATTATCCACCGTCATGGCAACGACTTTGTCTCTGACACTGAATTCCTCCAGTATGCCACCTATCTGCTCTGCCACTACCGTGTCTGTCTGAGCGTCGTAGATTGGCTTCGTACGAAGCACCTTCTGCTTCCTTTGGCCTTTCACTATAAAGTGTAAAGTAACTGTCAGGTAGTGGTCGTGGGAAAAACTTGTCCACCAGTCACACGTCACTGCAGCCTCAGAGACTTGACGCAGCTCTCTGATGACATGTTTCTTCTCCGTGGAGAACCACGAAGGCATCAGTGTGTTTATGAGCTGATCTCTGGTAGGCAGGCGGTATTTTGGATTTAGCATTTTTGTCATCTCTCTGAGTGAAAGCAGAAATGAAAATGCAGATTATCAACGACGATGTAAATGATCACATTCGTGCATCCAAAGTCTGGGTTAATAAAACCTACCTAAACCACGGTGACTCCACTGTGGACAGCGGATGTAGTCCTTTCACGAGGTATCTGGTCACAGCCCTGTGACAGTCCTCGGTTCTTTGTTTGCTCAGCCTCTTTCTTCCAGCCGGGGTGAGGGAGGTTGTGACTGCAGACGCTGCAGCTTCTTTGAGGTTACCGTCTAAGGTGGCAAAATAGGTAGACCTTCCTGTATTAAGAAAAGACAGAAAGGACAAAAAGATGACCCACCTGCACAATGATTCTTCCTGACATTGCTACTTTGCTTTATTTCATGTAGGACTGCAATTCACACTTATGTATAAAATGTCAGAAAATCACTTCAAAATGCATTCAACAAAACTCCAGCAGACCTCTTCAATGCTTTTTTGTCCGACAAACAGTCTAAAACACCAAAATAGTCACTTTACTATCATAATCTGTACACTATTTTCACAATGAATCGTTTAGTCTATAAAATAATGTCAGAAAATAATGAAAAACACCCATCGTGACGTGCTAAAGGCCTATTGCTTGTTTTATCTGACCAGCAGTCTAACACCACAGAGTGCTGACTTTGCTACCATGTAAGAAAAGCAGCAAATCCTCACAATTCAGAACTGAAAGCCATGAAGGATTGGCATTTTTGCTGGAAAAAATGTACTTCAACTATTAATCAATTATCAAAATACAGGTAGTTGCCACCTCATTTTCTGTTGCAACTAATCAATTAATCATTTCAGCACTCATTTTTTGTACCAACTGCCTGCACTCCAGCAGGCCTAATGGAAAACTTATCAAATTTCCCATATGAAACATAACTTTATTGATCCAAATGGCAGAGTTTAACACATTTAGCTAGATAACATGGTTTCAAAGCTTGAAAGTAACGCTAAAGGTAATATTAACATTGAAGAACTGACATTAAAAATAAAAGGTATGATTTGTGAACTGTAAAAATGTTAACTAGATTTACAAGTCTTCAAATTCCACTTACGAACAACCAGGCTGCTTGTTATGATCTCCATGCACGCTGAATCCCAGAATTCCTCTGTGTTGACTTCTCCAATGAAGGATTCAGGCAGGCCCTCAATATCAATCCCTGCAAAAAAGGTTTTGTGTGAGATCAAACACTAATTCTGCTGTTCACTCATGATGATTATGTAAAAGAAGGAGAAAAGAATACTATGACATTATATCAGAGCATTGAAATGTAACCCTCTTGTAGCTGACAGAGAGAAGAGCTTTAAAGCTGTTTAAATAACAATACATTTATTTTTCATTAGGACTGTCAAAGTTAACGCGATAATAATGTGTTAACGCAAATTCATTTTAACGCCACTAATTTCTTTAACGCATTAATACAATTTGCGATTTTCAGGTTGTACCGGGCTCAGTTTTAAAGCTAGAGTGAAGATACTGGTATCATATGAAACTAGAAAACCTAAAGAATCCATTGGTACCAACCAGTGTCACAAAGGAGGCCAAATAACTCTTCAAACTTGCGCAATATTGTGGCGAGGAAAAACTGGTATGGCCATTTTGAAAGGGGTCCCTTGACCTCTGACCTCAAGATATGTGAATGAAAATGGGTTCTCTGGGTACCCACGAGTCTCCCCTTTACAGACATGCCCACCTTATGATAATCACATGCAGTTTGGGGCAAGTCATAGTCAAGTCAGCACACTGACACAATGACAGCTGTTGTTGCCTGTTGGGCTGCAGTTTGCCATGTTATGATTTGAGCATATTTTTATGCTAAATGCAATATTTGTCATTGTCTTATGTTGTTTATTGATTTCCAGTAATAAATATATTTGCATATAGCAGGCATATTTGCCCACTCCCATGTTCGTTCATTCATTATCAGTAACCGCTTATCCTATTCAGAGTCGTGGGGGGGGCTAGAGCCAATCCCAGCTGACACTGGGCAAAGGCGGAGTACACCCTGGACAGGTCGCATAGAGACAGACAATCATCACTCACGTTAACACCTACGGCCAATTTAGAGTCGACAATTAACCTAACCTACATGTCTTTGGACAGTGGGAGGAATCCGGAAGGGCGACAGTGCTAACCACTCCACCAACGTGCAGCCCTCTTCTCCCATGTTGATAAGAGTATTAAATACTTGACATATCTCTTTTTAAAAAGTACATTTTGAACAGATTAAAAATGTGTGATTAATTTCGATTAATCACGATTAAATACGGACAATCATGCAATTAAGTATTTAAGTCAACTGACAGCTCTATTTTAAATATTTAATTCCCAGAACCCACAGAGTTACCAAGAAATACTCACCCGCCATGTTGAAAACCTCCTTGTGATAAAGATCCATCATGACTGCAGACTGACAGGGGTGACTTGTAAGAGCTTCAAAGTGGAGGTATGCCTGAAGCACCTCCATGGCGCATGGAGACTTGATGCCTACTGTCCGCTCTAGCACCTCCACCACTCCACCGACGGCAGTGTGACTCTAAAAAAAAAGAAAGCGGACTTAAATGAACATTTTCAGGTAATAATCTCACTGAGAAGATTTTAAAAGGTAAATCCCAAAAAACAAAATTTTGACTTTCTTTCAAGAAACACAATTGTACCTTGATAGAGTTTTGCATAAGCATGCACAGTTGCAGACTCAGGATTATGTGGTCATTGTAATTGTGAAGACCCTCCCTCCACTCCTGGTAACGGTACACCATGTCACAATCTGGACACTTTTTGAAAAATGTGGAATTATCTGGAAGACATAAAAAGCTGTCTTAAAGGGACGGCCAAAACAAAAAGTGTATAGTTTAATATGTGTGTGTTTGTAGACAAACCTTCCATCACTCCTGTTAAAGTGATGACTCTCGCTTGGTCGGTGATCAGCACTGGCCCCGTTAAGGACACATGACCTGGGCACTCTTGGCAGACAGTTTGAGCTGGAACTAAATGTGTTGGAAAGTGCATTTCAGACTCACACTGGGTGATGCTTTCTGGAAATGTGGAGGGCAATTTTTTTTGGTTGTAAATGTACTTTGCCATCTGTTTCAGTCCTTTTCTTGGTGGATACACAGTTCCAGCTGAATTTTCTGTGGAGGTTTCTGCAGATGAGTCTTCCATGAATTCAGAAATGCTTAGCGGTGTGTCTCGTTTGGCATCTGAGATGAATAACTCTTTGTTGGTTTGGAAGAGATACCATTTGGCTATGCATTTGTGCAAGCAGGGAATTCTCCCCCGAGAACAGCTACAATGCCACAACCTACTCCTTATGGTATATGTCACGAATAATCTTCCCAACTTGCTGTGCGGTGACAGTTTGGGCTCGAACACGGACAAATATAGGCAATGACTTCCGCCGAGATCCACAAGAGTAACAAGCGGAGCTCTGTTCTGAGTCGCTTGCTCACGATGGTTGAGGCACTTTGCCCCCATGTCCTTTCCAATCCATTTACTGGAAACCAGTTCCTCCAGCACACTGGGTTTCAAGTCTTCTCTTCTTGCACGAGTAAAACAAAAATCAACAGACCGTTGATGAGGACACTGGCTAGCAGGCAAGCCACTCCTCCTTCGAAAATCTGAAATAGCCTCGCACCGATCTTCTTCACACACCAATTTGTGTGTGCTGCCTGATCTCTTCTTAATGACATGAACTGGTACAGCAGTGGCCTTGTAAGACTTTGCTACAGCGTACACGCCGTTATCAGAGTCAATACACTGACTTCTGAGATGGTCTTTGGTTGTTATGTCCTTCTCTGACACTGATTGACAGAAGTGTCTCCTGAGTTTATGTTTTCTTAGATTTTTTTTATTCAAGTACAGGTTGCACATTGGACATTTTACCTTTCTCACTATCGGTGTTCGCTGAACAGGTTTGTCTGTTAAGGTAGAGGGGTGGTCCACGGGGACAAGCGGGTCAGGTGGAGCAGCAGGCTGGTCAGCTGTAGTTGTGGGTTCAACATGGCTGTCAGGTGAAGCAGGACACTGGCTTGATGTGCATTTGGGTTCTGCTGTGGATTTTGGCTGAGCAGAGGACTCGGGTAGAGAAGGGGATTGGCTTGATGTGAACTTTGGTTCAACAGGGGGCCCTGCTGTGGATTTTGGCTGAGCAGAGGACTCGGGTAGAGAAGGGGATTGGCTTGATGTGAACTTTGGTTCAACAGGGGGCCCTGCTGTGGATTCTGGCTGGGCAGGGGGCTTGAGTGGAGCAGGGGATTGTCCCATCTTGATAATTTGCTGAAAAGGGGGAGTGATTTTGAGCAGGAGGAAGGCAGACTTGCCGGCTGTGGTAGCTGCTGTTGAACTTTGTGTCCCCGCACATTTGTCCATGTGACTTTCAAACTGTTTCCGGGTTATAATCGTCTTTGAACAGTATGGACAGTGGTAATGTCTTTCTCCTCTGCACTGCAATTGGCACACGTGAATATAAAACTCTGCAAAGGAAAAACAAAATTCATGAAAGTGGATATAATGTTGCAGGATACACTTTCTGTATATATTCCAGGCTCAGGTAGCAGCTTGTATTCTGACCTCCATGTTGCAAGGCCCTCATTCTGTGGATTTCTACATGTGTCCAAACACTTGCATAGTCGCCTTTTGGCTTGTAGACGGACGGCTGGCAGAAGGGACAGTGGAAAAGCTTGCACTCTTTGCACAAGTCCACCCGCATATGGCCATCTGATCGCCTGTGGACTGTGACGTGCAATTTCCTGGAGACAAAAGTGGGAATATTCAATATTGTCACAACAAATATGTTACGTACAAACACTGAATTTGATTTACAGTAAAGGTATTACCCTAGTTTACATCAGACAATTCAGAAACTACATTTGGGATTTTGTAGCTGGACTGGTTAACTCGGTGGTGGGCTTATTCTGTTGTGCTGGAATCGGATTAAGGTTTTGGTTAATTTGGGGTATGGTAGTGGATATTTCATCTTTCCTTGTATCTTAACTCATTAATGTTATGTAAGGTTTTGATGATGTCGTCCTGGAAATTGAGTTGTAATCTCTCTGGTAGTGGTGTAATATGCTGTATTGTTATTATTTGTCCTCTATTATTGATATTGTGCTAATTTCTTGACCTTTGTTGCTGCTGATTGGTTAGTTTTATTTGACTTCCTGTATAGATTTCTTACATGAGCCTGTGTAGTCTTGCATCTATGTGCATCACTACTAGTTATGTTAAAACTTAATGGAAAGACACAAAAAGCTTGTTTAGTGGCAAAGAACTTTAGGTTTAGCCTAAAAGATAACATGGTATGTTCTCAGATAACTGTTATTTAAAGGTCCCATATTGTAAAAAGTGACATTTTATATTATAAAGTAGGTTTAAGTACTATATAAATACTGTTAAACTATCAAAACACTCAATATACGGAGAAATACACACAGCCCGCATTCAGAAATTGTGTGTTTGAAACAAGCTGTCAGGATTTATGTCCATTTGTGATGTCACAAATCTACAATATTTAGACCATTACACAGTTTTAAACGTAAACATTTGAAATGTGTCCCAGTTTATTTCCTGTTGCAGTGTATGTGAATGTCATCAGCTGACAGGAAGTACACATGGACCCAAGCTATTGCCTAGCAACGCAATTCTGTTTCAATTCCATTGAAATTAACTAAAACGGAGCGTTGCAGACAGAGAGTGAATACAGGTATATTCAGGCAGACAGTACGAGGAAAACAAAGGGTTTTTTAAACATTAAAGCATGTAAACATGTTCTAGTAGAAACACAAAATACAAGTATGAACCTGAAGATGAGCACGATATGGGACCTTTAAGGTATCACAATATGTCAGAATTTAGTCAGATTAACCTGTACTTCATTTATGTAAGAGAACAGTAAAACATTATATTTTAATATCAAAGCTTTGTCATGACAGGATCATATGAATAGAATGTAAACCTGTAGACTCCACATATAACTTAATGAGTTTTAAAGGGTCAGTTCACCCAAATCACTAAATGCATTATGCACACACACAGACTTCTTACACACATACAACATACATACACATTATACTTCACACGTTGTGGAAAAGCTACTGATGTTTTGCAGAAAGCGATACAAACTGTTACTTTTAGTGAACTTACACTAAGTGCAGTTTGCTAAGTTGTCTCTGACAGGCTGCGTTAGTTAGCTCACGTTAGCTGAAGGTTTGTTGACACTTTGTCTTTTATAAGTAGCACCACAGTTTATGAGCACAACGTGTAACCACACGAGAAAACACGTGCTGAGTGGACATTGTGATTAAATATCTCCTAAAACCTCCTCTCACCCTTCAACACTCCCAGAAAGATCCCGCTCCTCCTCCGTCTCACCACACGCCCCGCACACAGACGCCATCTTGGCTCCAGAGAGCTGCAAACTGCTGCAGTTGCACTGCGGTTTTAGAGCCCCGAGTATAGCCTGTCAGGCACAGCCCCGAGTATAGCCTGTCAGGCACAGCCCCGAGTATAGCCTGTCAGGCACAGCCCCAGTGCAACCTGTCAGGCACAGCCCCAGTGGAGGAAGAAATATTACCATCCATAGACATATATATGTCTATGTTCCCATCCTTTACTCAATAAAAGTAACAATACCACACTGAGAAAATACTTCACTACAAAGAAAAGGCAAGGCAGCTTTATTTGTAGAGCACATTTCAGCAACAGGGCAATTCAAAGTGCTTTACATAAACAAGAACATTGCGACAAAGAGCAAAAGAACATTAAGACATAATTAAAACAGTTATAAAAACGTAACATAATTAAAAATTAGAAAATAAAAACAGGCTAAAAAATAAAAGCTAGGATAGAAGCTAAAATAGAGTATAACACAAGAGTAAAAGCTCTAGTGCAATATAAGATCATTATTTGGTTTAATTAAAGGCAGCAGCAAAAAGGAAATGTTTTAAGTTTTGATTTAAAAGAACTAAGAGTTGGAGTTGGTCCTGCACCAAATATCTTGTTCCAGATATTTGGTGCATAGAAACTGAATGCTGCTTCTGCATGTTTAGTTCTGACGCTGGGGACACTAAGCAGACCTGATCCAGATGACCTGAGAGGTCTGGATGGTTCAGAACATAGCAGAAGATCAGAAATATATTTTGGCCCTAAACCATGTAGTGCTTTGTAAACCAGCAGGAGTATTTTGAAATCAATTCTCTGAGAGACAGGGAGCCAGTGTAGAGACCTCAGAACTGGACTGATATGATCCTCTTTCTTGGTCTTAGTGAGGACTCTAGCAGCAGCAGGTTCTGAATCAGGGCAAAAAGTCAAAACTTCAATTAAAACCTTACTGAAGTAATATGTATGTAGAGTTAAGTGAAAGTGTGCAGTAAAATTATCCCTGTCACTTTTTTTATGATGTTTTTGGATTTATAATACTGCTGCATTAATGTGTATGTTGCATTTTACTGCTGTAGACATTTATGGTTGTTGTTTTTTTCTTTTAACTCCTTTATATACTGTTGGATAGTTTAATCTAAAGTAATGCATCATATTCTATAAAATCATCATTAACTATGACAACTGTAATCTGAGAAGTAACTAGCTAAAGTGGGAGCCAGTGGGAGCAATAATACAACATACTTGACTTTTATACCCACTAGTACATTTAGGTATTACCCTTTGTACTTCTTTTTGGTTTAATTTACAGAAGAACTTCTCAAAACATTTTGAAAAAGACATCATACTAACAAAGATTGAGATAATACTCACTTTTAACAGTCCCAATTTTTCGGCAGATATAATTTACATAAGTAATTTGATAATACCTTTAGCAAAATATTATATCCATAAAATGATATAGCTTACAAGACTACCCTCCTTTTATACTTTTAAAAATACTGATTTTAAAACATATTTGACTATGATTGAAAACGTAATACTCAAAAATTCTAAAGAAAAAAATTAGATTGTTTAGACATATTTATTATTTATTTAAATTATATTATTCAAATTTATTCCAATTGTTTAACAGACCCTGATTGTTTTTGTTTTGTTTTTATTAATCTTTTCCCCTTTCTTACATTTTATTTGTTGTATAATTCCTTTTATATTATTTTATACTGTGAAATATATTAGTTATTTTTTTTAATGAAACATCTGAACATGTTAATGTAATGTAACTACTCTATTGTACTTTAGAAATAAAGTATGAAGAAAAAAAAAAGTATGACCCTTTACGTCATCAGTAAGAGCCCTGAATGGCAAAACAGATTGCGTCACTCCCCCGCGACACACTCCTCCTCCACCGTGGTGCCTGGTTGAGTTCGGTAGCAGCGTGATGGAGGTGTGCGGCTCTTCAGATGTGACTCTCAGAGAGTTTGGCTGCGAGCAGAGTTTACTGTCTCGACCTGATGGCTCAGCGTCCTTCATTCAAGGTACCGACCAGAGAAACACGACTCCTGTTGACTCTAAATGTGTCTTAACCTCAGCCAGATGCAGCAGCCTGTGACTCACCACCAGTGGTGCAAGCAGTAGAAGTAGGAATACCACAGTGTAGAAGTAACGTTACTCTGTCACAAGTTAAAGTCTGGCATTCAAACTCTTACTTAAGTAAAAGTATCAGCATCAAAATGTACTTTAAGTACCAAAAGTGAAAGTACTCATTAAGCAGAATGGTCCATCTCAGAGTCATATATGATATCACTGGATTATAATTATTGATGCATTAATGTGTTCATCACTTGAATGTTGCAGCTGGTAAAGGTGGAGCTAATATCAATTATTTTATATATTGCTGGGTATCTTAAGAAGTCAGAAGTCATTATAGATATTTAAATCAATATCCTCCTCACAAACACTAACCATACACTTCCACCCAACACACACACACACACACACACACACACACACACACACACACACTTATCTTTTTTGATATATTTACTGTATTGTTATTATATATATCTTGTCCTAATTGTTTGTTATCACTATTATGTAGTCATATTTTTTCTTCATTAATCTTATCTCTAAGTGGAGGCTTCAGATAAATCCAGTGGATTTTTTTGCCTCTTCCTGCACTTTATATTATTCATTTATTTGTTTGTTATGTTGTATAGTCTTAAATTGTGCAAAAAAATAAAAAATAATAATAAATCATAAATTATTAGTTGATTTTTACTAATCTAAATCTGAAAAGTAACTAAAATTGATCAAATAAAAGCAGTGCAGTAAAAAAGTACAATGTTTGCCTCTATAATGTAGTGGGGTAGAAGTATAACGTAGCATAAAATGGAAATACTCAAGTAATGTACAAGTACCTCAAAACTGTACTTAAGTACTGTACCTGAGTAACTGTACGCCTGCTTAGTTACATTCCACCACTGCTCATCATTCATCATGCTACGTTACTCAGAAAGTATTGAATCTTGTTGGTAACAGTATAACCCATGTTTAAAATGTGAATGCTGTGTTCAAATACAATAAACAGGAAGCAGCAGCAGCAACTATTTTGGTTACATTTTGTTGGCTTAAATATTGAATAGATTGTGATATGTTGCGTCTGTAGGTTATATTCTTTTGTAGATAACATCCTGTCAGCCTGTCACAATATTATCAAAATCACTGTTGTATAATTGGCCATTCTAGTTGCCTTTTCAGTGCACAAAAGTGAAAAGTTAATTTCTTTGAATGTTGTTCCTAAATATCACATCTGTACAGCGTACGCACCAGTTGGCCATTGTCTCTTTCTGTTTTAAATTATTTGATGTTACTCATCATATTGTTTTTTTTCTGCACTCACCACCATCTGAAATGGTTCATCAGCAGTGGACGCTTCAATGATCACATCTTTTCTCCCTTCTAGACTTCCTATTTATTTGTTATTGCCGGTATTCTGTTATTTTTCAGTTGCACTAGGGGCAAAACATCATTTCCCCCACCTGGATCAATAATGTCTTTTCAGTTGAATAATGCTGTCTTTTGTTCTCATGTGAAGGAGACACAAGTGTGATGGCCGGAGTGTACGGACCAGCTGAGGTCAAAGTCAGTAAGGAAATCTATGACCGGGCAACGCTGGAGGTGGTGATACAGCCCAAAGTGGGACTGCCAAGTGAGTGATTATCTCCTTCATTGGGAGTCTAATGCAGTTCCTGAATGTTGTTCTAATGCAGAGTGGGCAGTTCAACTCTTCTTTTATGGGTGATCACTTCTTCTTTAACTCTCTAGCACGTTTATGGCTTTGTTAGTTTGAATATTTCACACAGTATAGGCAGGATACGTTAGTTACAATGCAATGTTGAAATTAGGACATATGTAATATACCTGGAAAAATTGTTATGCAGTTCAGAAAAGAAATGTTTCTACAAGCTTCTTTAAGGGAAATTAAGGAATTGAAGGGGCCTTAGGAGGCTAGTAACTGTTAGGACCAATCCCAATGACCACACTCACAGACTCACAGACTTTGAGTCGCGTTTCCGCAAAGTCCGTGAGGGTTTAGGGCTGTCCCACACCTGGTTTATTCATCAACCATTTCTTTTAATTTTGCTTAATTAAGTTTGTCAAAAACAAGTAAATGGATAATTTGACAGTTACCTCTAGTCTCGTAAGGCAAGAGCCTGGAAGAAGTTCAAATAGGCAGTAAAAAAACGTAAAAGAAAAACCCACATTTGGTGTCGTCAAGATTACATGATATGTCATATCAAAGTTTTGTCCCGTTCGTATTTATACCATTTTAAGCCTTTCCAGCCTCTCCCACTCAACCATTTACCAGGTGATGTCAGTCAAGTCCCTGAGGGTTCAGGGCTTATAATGCTTTAGGGCGAGGACATTGAGATTGGGCTTTAATTTTACTGCCTTGTCCACTTCTACTTTGCAAAAGCTGCCATGCCACAACACACCACTAGGTGGAGTAAGTGAGCCAGTTTGTTTCCAGTCTGAATCAAGTATGCATCCCAACATTTCTTTATTTTCTAGGTGTAAGGGAGCGATCACAAGAGCAATGTGTGCGAGAAACCTGTGAGGCATCTCTGCTCTTGACACTTCACCCTCGCTCCTCCCTCACTCTCATTCTTCAGCTGATACACGACGACGGTTCAGTATCCTTCAGTAAAACTCTGTGCTGTAAGGCCGTTGAAATAGTGGCTTAAATGTGTTTCCTGGTGAGTGTTCTTCCTTACCTGTCCCTCAGCTCTTGTCCTGCTTTTTGAACGCTGCCTGTATGGCTCTTATGGACGCAGGCCTGCCGATGAGTTGCCTGTTCTGTGGAGTGACCTGTGCCATTGACTCAGACGGTCAAATCATCACAGACCCCACCGCGGCTCAGGAAAAGGTAAATCTGAGGCTCATGCATGTAAAAACAAAAACACCGCGAAGCACTTTGTTTATTAAATTTCTTAAAAGTCCCCAGGTGATAAAATAAATCCCTTTGTGAATAGATCAGCTGAGAGGAACCAATTTTCTCCTGGGATGAAGGGCATGAGGAGAATTGAGTAAATTCTATTGATACATATCAGTAACATGATCAATTTTATTGTACAGGAATAAAAAAAGGACATTAAAGGCCCTGGATTTATAGAAAAATCTTCCTTTGAAACTTTTCGGGGGATCTATTAGAAGAAATGGAATATAAATATATGAAATGCTTGTTGTACACACTTGTACATTCCCAATAACATACGGTTAGCTTGATGTCAAAAGACACATCTATGGTGCTTGTAGAGACCGATAAAGCACATTTAATGGCCTGATAACAGTTGAATCGGGTGTAAACAGTAAACATGAGGGATTGATGATATGTAACTGAATATGTCACTTGTGGAAATGTCTGTGGATGACATCCCCAGAACATTTGCATGTCCTCTCAGCACAGTCGGCACTGTTATAATACTTGCTGAATTAGTTAAAGCTGCAATAGGCAGAATATTTTGGCATCATTGGGCAAAAATTTCAGATCACCTGTCTCATGCACTACTGTCAGGATATAGTGACCGTTTTATAAAACTAATTATTTTTTTTATCATATTTGCTCCGTTTCTACCCACTGCTGCTTAATTTGTTCTCGTCTGTTTCCTCTCTCACCAGGAAAGTCGTGCTGTGATGACCTTTGCTATCGACAGTACAGAACGCAGAGTAATGATGTCATCCACCAAAGGATCATTTTCAGTTCATGAGGTCAGTAAATAAATGAGCAAATGTGCAACACTGTCTAACGTACAGTAGGTTTTGGATCATGAATAAAGTGTGAGTTCCAGATTTGTGGGACATAAAGTAAAGCTGTGTTTATTCATTATTTGTGCACGCGCTGTCAGTGATCTGATGATAATGAGATAATCAGACTATGCCTCTGGTGATATCGCAGACATTTCATATTTGTTTTTCTTCTACAGCTGCAGCAGTGTATAGCAGTCAGTCAGAAAGCATCAGAGAAGATCTTCCAGTTCTACAGAGACTCTGTCAGGCGGCGATACTCCAAAACCCTCTGATGAAGCATCACCTCTCTTTTTTCTAGACTTTTTTTTTTTAAACCCTGAATACAAATACTGAAGATGTAATAAAATATTTAGTAACAACCTTGGGCTACCTTTGCTTCAGTTCAGTTGTAGTCAGCTGTGCTGTGAGTGAAGTGAGGTTTACATTTGGACATTTGTGAGAAGACAACCTTGAACCTTTAAAGTGGCAGTAGGCAGAATATTTTTTTGGCATTATTGGGCAAAAATTCCATCATAACCTTTCAGCATATTGTAATTCAAGTGTTCTGCGAGACAGCTAGACTTCTGCACCTCCTCATGGCTCTGTTTTCAGGCTTTAAAAAATCTAGCCGGTGATGGGAGACTTTGGCCAATCACAGGTCATTTCAGAGAGAGAGAGCGTTCCTATTGGCTGTTCATTCAACGGAGGCAGCTGTCAATCACTCGCGAACTCCGATCAAACGGTCAAACTAGGCAGCGCTGATCAAATATGAATCAATATTCCGTTACTATAATGTCTATGTCTCGCTTATAAGATGTTTCTGAAAACATTTTACATGAGAAATAGGCGTTACAGTAACAGAATATTGATTCATATTTGATCAGCGCTGCCTAGTTTGACCGTTTGATCGGAGTTCGCGAGTGATTGACAGCTGCTCACAGACGGCATGGCTCCAGCTCGGCTCTGATTGGTTGTTTTCCTCCAGTCTGTAAAATCTTGCAGATGCCATCAGGAGCACCGGAGGACACAGAGGAACATGATTTTTTTTTGATTTTTATTATCATAGTTTCTCCAATCTGCCTACTCCAGCTTTAATTTAAGTCAGGGTGCAAAACAAAAAGAGCAAAGATGAATGTCAAACAAGTGCATTTATTGGGATTCATTGATTTTCCTTTCAATTTAATATTTACATGTAATACAAGAATGTGAACTGAATATCTCTTGTACTAATAAATCTCATTTGTCACAACCTTTGACCTTTATTGACGATCTATACAAGTGATACAAAGTGAGACAAATCTGACTGGAGCCCGTCTCGTGACAGCGCGATCAGTCGAGGCAATCCACATTGAAACGCTCACATATAAATCACTAATAGTGGTAACTCAGCAGTAACAACAGAGGATCATTTTTTTTCATTGACACACGTGTCCAGTGGACACAGAGGACGGTTCAGGATTATCAGAACTGTACAACACTGTGTGGACTCAGTCAGTGCAGCACATCGACAGTGATAGCTGATGAGGGTTAGACACTGAGATATCACAGGTGTGTCTACATATACCACTTAAGGTGACCATAATATATTATCAGCTCAGTCTTGATACAACACTGGGTTTGCAGAAAACAAAAGTCTTTGCAGTTCAGCTGGGGACTCTATAAAAACTATACATCTAAATAGAAAACTTGTACCTTACAGTCATTTTTTAAAATATTTACTTTGAGTTCCCTTGTTCACTGCTTTGTTAATGGCACATTTAAGCTCAAACCAATATGGCCAGAGTTTTTTGTCTTTTATCAAAGCTGTTTTTTTGCAATAATTCAGGACCAAATGAAAGAAGCGATCGAAGCTCGGAGCAGACTTGTACATGGCAAACTACGAATTGGCCGTGCAGGTTTCTGCTGTGACCGAAATGGAGCTTTTACTGACTCATGCATCACACGGCGGAGCGCTGAGACTTTTTGCAACATTTTTTTTCCACCCCTTTGCTCATCTGAACAAAGTGTTACTGTGTTTGCTTACATAAGGTTAAGTAGACAACTTCATTTTCAAGTTTGTCATACTGCAAGAAGCAAAGTTCCTGAAGGATTTCAGTCGTCTTTTTTGGAGGATGAACTAGCAGAATCTATATTTGGAGAGCGTGGGGTAGCAGCCTGGTTGCTTCTATTAATGGAACAGCTCATAAAAGGATCATCCTTAGAGTTTCTTCCATATTTTTGGCACTTTTCCTCGCAGGTCTGCGCCCTCTGTCTATGTCATCATTTCCTAGCACTGTATACAGAAGCTGCTCCTTTATTTCTATATCTAGAGCCAATGTTCCACATCACGACTTTGCATTTCATTCGAAAACTCCTGAACTCCTCGTTTATATTTAATTTCTTATATAATGGCACTATATGTATTTATCATTTAGTTTTATTGTGTTTTTCAACATAAAGATACTTGAAGCAGAATCAGTCCTTTCTGCAGGTGAACAATGAGTGATGCTGAATGTGAAACCAGGATGTGCATGTGCAGTGTTTCCCTGTGGGTCCCTCGCTCCGGCCAGAGGAGTAGCAACATATTCTGGGTTCTCTGAAAGAATATCGCTTCTGGCCCCCCGTGTTAAAAAACAAACAAAAGCTCCGGGGCTCTAAAAAGCTTTCACCCCACGAGCGACAGCGCCGGCTCAGGCGCTCCCGCAGCGAGGTCCATCAGGATTTAGCTGCTGCCACGTCCTTGCTGCGACCTTCTCATAAATCTGCAGCCTCCATCGCCGCGTACTGCCCTCCGCTCGGCTCCTCCCAGGCAGACGAGGCCACATGTCCCCTCACTTCTCTCTCTCAGCTTCTCATTAGTCGTCCTTTGTTAGTGTAACAGTGATATCTACAGTGTTACTGTGATAACATCTGCATTTGTTGTCACAGTTTGTTGTTTTCAGTAATGTTTAACGTAATGACGACTACAGCACAGATTTAAAGGACAGGTAGGTAACTTAAAGGTAGGGTTGGTAATGTTCAAATCCCGACAGCAATCAATAAATCAAATGCTCGGACAAAAAAAAAGAAAGAAATCTGGTATCTGTGGCTGTCGCAGGACTGTAATAAGCCCGTCCAGTCATTTAATTTGGTCTGAATGTAATGATTGGATGGGCTACCTGCCTGCGTGCACTCTGCCTGTGCACTCATTGCGCGTCTTCCACAAGCTGCTAGCTTGACAGCTGTGATTACTAATAATACATCAGACGGGCACATACGAGTACTTGGCAAAAAGTCAAGGCCGCGCCCCCTTTTAGAGGATAGAAACCTGAAGATCCCATAGACATCGATGCAATTTGACATTATGTTTGGAATGTAATTTTGACAAGTTTGTATGCATTCATCTCTTTATATACAAATCTTTGTTATATACACATGTCTAATAATTATTTTGCGACCTTGCCTGAATCTGAGCGTTCGTGATACCTTAATAAATTAAATTTGATCGGCGTCATGTCCCTTCAGTCTTCCCCCGTCCAACGCCGTGGCCGGATATTGCTTATCCAGACATCTCTACATATTTGATTGAATCCTGTCAGGCTAAGTGTTGTCTAACTTGTTATTAGCCAACTGTTTGATCTTAAGGCTGAGATTTAGTTGGGGACGACAATCTGATGCTGCTTTAAAGTTAATGTGTGACTGCAGCAGCCTCCCACTCAAGCTAACGTTAGCTATCCATGCTAGTCACTCTCACCAGCATCATTTAGCCATTTACCCAACTGACAGTGAATATTCACGATCCTCAGTGTGAAAGCCTCGGTTAATCCGCTACACAACAGCTTTTCATCATTTTCTCTCCTGTGACAGCGAGTTTCTTTCCCCCAAAAAGGGAGCGCAGCCCCGGAGATGATGCGATGCTGGTCTGGTCTATAGCTTGGAGCCATAAAGCACCTCTATCTTATCTTTTTTCGGACACGGCAGGGGAACAAATTGGAGATCAGCATTTTTGGATTTATTGTCGGTGCAACCAGCTATACAGCAACTTTTCGGCATAGCGTTATTACTGTTACCGGTTTATTTAAAGTAGAAGTTTGAAGAAGCATGGTCATGAGAACCTACTCTGGATGACGTATTGCCATGTTCATTGTTTAAATTCATAATGATAATTTCAGGGGAGTGGCTTTGGAGGGAGGCCTGAAGGGACCGATTGTCAGTGTTGGTGACTTTCCTGCTATTTTTAGCGACTTTTGGAGCTAATGCTGCTATCTACTTTCATTGGAAAATAATTGTCAACACTGCGCTGGGTATTTTGGTTGGATTATTATTTTAAATTGAAAACACTCTTACTGGTTTCTAAAGATTACCGACCCTACCTTTAAGTCCATCGGTGACAAAATGAATCACATTTACAGACTGAATCTTCCACATGGAGTGATATTGTATAACTTCTTTTTCAATGATTTTTCTTCATGTGCGAGAATTGAATTATGTCCTAATCCAGTAAAAAGTGATTATAATCTATACACCAGCTCTCCTTGGTGTAGATAAAACATGACCGCAGATAGAGCTCGACAGACAAAGACTGTGATTATTCAACATTTACAGGTGATACGTTGTGTTGATATTCATGAAAATGTGTGAGAGGTCTGTTATTTTTGTGTGTGCAAGAGTTGCTATTATGGCGGTTTTCCAGACAGGTAGGAAATCAACGCAGCGATGGCACAGATATACGTAATGATTCCAAACACAATGGAGAGCACTGAGAGCCACAGAGCCTGGCGAGATGCTGCGTTGGCCCCCTGGAAATCCCCCTCAGCCGATGCCTTGTTGGTCTGGAGGAGAGAGGAGAGTGAGATAAGGATTAGAGGGCCGGGGGGGGGGGAAGAGAGGAGAGAGGGGCATTCGTCATCATTAGTCAATGTTCTCCCTGGCCTCCACTTTCCTCTTCCACTCATTCCAATCACACGATAAACCCATATTATGTTCCATCTCTGAATCGCACCCGGCATTTGTGCCTCATTCATCACTCTCTCCTCCTTCCTCCCTCTCCCCCTCCCGTCCTCGTCTTTGACTCTGACCTCTGTTTTAGGTAGCACTCAACAATATTGGAAATCTATCACCTTGGGGCTTCTTGTTATGACTCTAATTAAACCTTAACGAAGGCCATTGATCTGATCAAAAGGCCTTTGCAGCTTGCTGCCAGTGTGCTTTGCAAAAACGTTAATGGGATTTTTTCCCCCTGCACTGCTGGAAGGACGCCTGTATAAACTAAGGGGCCTCTGGCGACTGGAGATAGAGATGTTAGGGGCTTTTCCACACTGTCAATGGTAATAGTGACTGATGAGATAGTTTGCGCGCCGATGTTGTCCCCTTTTCCCTTCGGCCTGCTCCATATTTCCACCAGCTTTGTCTTAGAAGAGACTGATCAGCTCAGCTATAACATTAACACTTAGAGTGACAGCTAGAGGAGAGAAAATACAGTATATGAGCTGGCATTAGAAATATTAATATTATGTGACAGGGATTATCAGGGGTGACAAGTAATACACTGTTCTTATTTATTTATATATTTTTTTTTTCATCAGTAGGCAGGTATAGATCAGTGGGCTCAAGTTATCATTTTGGGGTGTCATTAAATCAATTATTAAATATTAAAAAAAACAATTGTCTACACAAACTTGCTTCTGTTTTATATTTGCTCTGATTGTTTCCTTTTAGATTCTGGTTAAACGTACAGCCTGTCAACAAGAAAGAAACAACATTCTTTGTTGGAGCTGCTGCTCACGACTCTGGGTGTGCCTGTGATGGGAAGGTTGTGAACAACCAATTTGTTTTAGGAGTCATGACACTGATATAGGCATATGTTTATGTCATGCAAATGTAGACAGTGAATTGTGTTATTTTAAACATCTTAAATTAAGTTTCTGCATAAATATCTACATATAGTAGAGGACATATATATTATAAAATCAATAAGAACAAAAAGTTGTAAGAAAAAGATGGGCCTTCTTTAAATTAAGTAAAGGTAACTGACTAACGACCTGTTGTATAAATGTTAATGACAAATTAAACTGATCATGTTCTGTGTAGATGTTTTAAGTAGGGCTGTCAATCAATTAAAATATTTAATTATGATTAATCGCGTGATTGTCCAGTTAATTGCGATTAATCGCAAATTAATCGCACATTTTTTATCTGTTCAAAATGTACCTTAAAGGGAGATTTGTCAAGTATTTAATACTCTTATCAACATGGGAGTGGGTAAATATGTTGCTTTATGCAAATGTATGTAAATATATATTATAGGAAATCAATTAACAACACAAAACAATGACAGATATTGTCCAGAAACCCTCACAGGTACTGCATTTGGCATAAAGAAAATATATATCATAACATGGAAAACTGCAGCCCAACAGGCAACAACAGCTGTCAGTGTGTCAGTGTGCTGACTGGACTATGACTTGCCCCAAACCACATGTGATTATCATAAAGTGGACATGTCTGTAAAGGGGAGACTCGTGGGTACCCATAGAACCCATTTACATTCACTGATCTGGAGGTCAGAGGTCAAGGGACCTCTTTGAAAATGGCCACGCAAGTTTTTCCTGAAGTGATTCTGAAATGATCTAAATGTTAAAAACAAAACACGGCTCATCGTCGAGCATTCCTCTTTTGTATTGTTCAGCAGCTCTGTGCTCTGAGCTCTGTGCTGCTTTAAAGCTCTTGGCTTCCATAATGTCCACACTTGCACAGCACTTAAGAAACTGGACCTGTTGTTAGTCTACGCACACTGCGGAGGGTAAGAAATCACCCGTGGCTGTGAACTACAGTGCCAGGTTGTATCTTGTCAGCAGCCCAGGACTGAGTGTGTGTGTGTGTGTGTGTGTGTGTGTGTGTGTGTATACCTTCTGTGAAAGGTAGAAGGCAGCGATGCCCAGGGGCCAGAAGCAGCAGAGCATAGAGAAGAAGGCCAGACCCAGGTAGTCCTGAGGGATCATCAGAGGGAAGTTGCTCTCACTGTCTGTATCACTGAAGTCATCAATGGAGGAGTCCTGGGAGTCAAACAGAGTGCACTCAGGTTGAGTTCAGGTTAAATCACAGAAGAAAACCTCTAATGGTAACTTTTCATGCAGATGGTTTTGAGATGTTTGTCTTTGAGATCTCTGCCTCCACACAAATGCGATGGAGATTAATTTTAATTTAATTTCCCAGCAATTGAAAATGACATTTAAGAAATTCAAAAGCAACATCTCTCCATAAAACAATGTCCCCATTACTCTGGGTAATCCACAGAACACACTGCGAATAGTTCTCATAGGGACTATTTCTTTGATTAGCGTAGTCCCACTGGAAACTGTTCACAGTGTGAGCACCACAAATCAAATTCCCTTCAACGTTGTGGCAGCCCACTGCTCTTTATTTTAATGGTGTATAGTTAGTTATATGTGTGTTTTTCCTGTTCTTACTTTTATCAGGGTAAAACAAGTAAAAACAAAACTATGTGTGTGTGTGTGTAAAATAAGGATAAGTGAGAAATATATTTTTTGTAATTTGAGTGAACTGACCCTTTAGACTCAAAGCTTAGTCACTTATTTAAGTGAGTATATGACAATGTTGAGCATTATTCATTTAAAAACTGAATTAAACCATAGACTGTATATAAAGATGGATGACATGACAGGTCCCCAAAAGTGAAGCCAAAACATCTAGATCGCCCCCTGGTGGCTAAAGATCATAAGTCCCACCCCCTCCATGTTAGCAGATTGGACATGGGCAAAACTAAAAAGTCAAAGTACATGTCAAATACATTTTTCCCAAAGATGGTTTCTCTCATTTTAGGTAGTTCTTATCACGCTAATTTATGTTCAAGTGTTCATTTTTCTGATAAGTTTGGTTTTAATTAGTTATTTGATGCTATAAAAAGGGGGTGAGACGTCATGATTGACAGCTGTGATTCTCTTTAACCAGCTGCGTCCGCGCTCGGCTCGCAATTTGTACGGGTGGGACCTCGATACCGCGGCTCCAGCCCCCCGATCACTACTGTGCAGACTCTGGCTCCAAATGACGGCTCCCATACCCGTGATATTTTGGCTTCACTACTGTCAGGAAGTGGGGACGCATAGTCCTTCTTTATGTACAGTACAAATGAAACATACTATGATAATATTCTCTAACACTAAGTCACTGTTTTATGGAAGCATTTTTTTTGTTATGTTGTGTTCACGTCCTCAACAATCGTTAAACTTTGCTGCTGCCTGTAAGATAATGTGACTGAATGGGGTTAGTCTGGATGTGCACTAGCTCTGCTGACCGCAGGCGATTCGTGACTCATGCATCCTTTTGAAACAGCTGCACACTCAATCTGACTCCGACCCTGTCATATTACTCTGCTTGTTTTATTTTGTGCGTGAAATAATTGTGCATTTTCCAAAGATGCTCCTGTAACAGACCAGCGCCCTTAAAAAAAAGCAAGAAAAAAAAAGCTGCTTTTAAACATTAAAGAAGATCAGACGGGTAAATCAGGACACATCATTACACACAGTACTTTAAAGATTAGCTCACAAGGTTATTTCAATTTTTCTGATGTCATTCACTCTGCATGCCTGTTCTCTCTGATTGATTTGTCCTGTCTGGAATTATTCCCATAGATCAGGAGTAGAGCTGTCAACCGATTAAAATATTTAATCATGATTAATCGCAAATTAATCACACATTTTTATCTGTTCAAAATGTACCTTAAAGGGAGATTTGCATAGTAGTATTTAATACTCTTATCAACATGGGAGTGGGCAAATATGCTTACTTTATGCAAATGTATGTATATATTTATTATTGGAAATCAAAAACACAAAACAATAACAAATATTGTCCAGAAACCCTCACAGATACTGCATTTAGCATAAAAATATGCTAAAATCATAACATGGCAAACTGCAGCCCAACAGGCAACAACAGCTGTCAGTGTGTCAGTGTGCTGACTTGATGTGATTATTATAAAGAGGGCATTTCTGTAAAGAGGAGACTCGTGGGTACCCATAGAATCCATTTTCATTCACATATCTGGAGGTCAGAGGTCAAGAGACCTCTTTTAAAATGGCCATGCTGGTTTTTCCTCGCCAAAATTTAGAGTAAGTTTGGAGCATTATTTAACCTCCTTCATGACAAGCTAGTATGATATGGTTGGTACCGATTGATTCATGAAGTTTTGTAGTTTCATATGATATCAGTATCTTCACTCTAGCTGAGCCCACTACCGCTAAAAATCCCAAGTTGCGTTAAAGTGGCAGTAGGCAGTATATTTTTGGCATCATTGGGCAAAAATTCCATAATAACCTTTCAGCATATTGTGATTTAAGTGTTCTGAGAGATAACTAGACTTCTGCACCTCCTCACGGCTCTGTTTTCAGGCTTTAAAAAATCTAGCCCTGACAGAAGACTTTGGCCAATCACAGGTCATTTCAGAGAGAGAGCGTTCCTATTGGCTGAGCTCCGGTCAAGAGATTTCACAGTGGCTATTGCGTCACAAACTTTCTCATTTTACAGCTAAACCGTGCACTACAAGATGACTCTGAAAACATTTGAGGCAAGAAATAGGCATTAACGTAACATAATATTGATTCATATTTGATCAGCGTTGCCTAGTTTGACCGTTTGGTCGGAGTTCGTGAGTGATTGACAGCTGCTCAGAGATGGCAGATGGACAGCTGACGTCAGATCAGCTCTGACTGCTTGTTTTCCTCCGGTCTGTGAGATCTTGCAGATGCCGTTAGGAACACCGGAGGACACCGGAGGACACAGAGGCACATGATGTTTTTCAGGTTACCTGTTTCATGTACTACTGTCAGGATATAGTGACTGTTTTATAAAAATAACTTTTTTTAATCCCATTTGCTCCAATCTGGCCTACTTCAGCGTTAATGCCTTAAAAAAGCTGGTGCCGTTCAAACAAAGTTGCGTGAACACATTTTTCTCACATTAACTTTAACAGCCCTAATCAGGAGTGATCTTCCTGGAGCATTTTTTGTTGACATGAAACAGTTCTGACGTCGACAAGAAGCAGGAAAATCTCAAATTGAGCCAAAAGCCAGATAGGCACCATGCCCATATGTAACGTCACTCTGGTCGGGACGGTAATCTCTCCTGCTCTGGCGTCGTATAGTATTGATCGTTCAGCATGAAGTGATGAAGGAGTTTTGGGGACCGGTTTGAGTCCTGGAACTAAGCGTTTGGAGTGAAACAAAGGAGAAGGGGATGTTGTGTTATGCCTCTTTGAGGTCACTGCAAGGTTTTATTCCCACAGGCCTGCGCCTTTGCATCACTGCACTACTGCCAGCATTCAGAATGAGCTTGAACATTTTTGTGTGTATGTGCTGTTCTTTTTGTCCTTGTGGAGCAAACTCCTAACCTAAACTTTGCAGCAGCCTCTTGATTTTAATGGTGTGTGATGCTACTGTGTGTTTGTCCACTTGCTTATGTTCTTAATCAAAGTAATAATCGTAAAACGGCCCTCAGCCTTTTAGCTCTCAGTGGGTAACTGGACCTTTTGCTATAACCTTGCTGGGAGACTTTACATAGTAATCTAAACAACCAGCGGCTACTTGCACGTGACATTTACAGCATATACATTCTCACGTTGACTCCCAAAACATCAAGTGACCACCGTAAGAGTCTTAAAGCTAATTTACATTTCACTCCAGGGTGGGCTTTGCTCAGTGATCTATGAAATAGAACTGGCATCCTCCATCGCTGCTGTAGTGTCATTACCTGCACCGCAGCAGGAGAGGAGCTTTATGTAATCTGGCTCTTTGACAGTAAGCATTCAATTGCTGCCTACCCCTCAAATGCATTGCTCATATGTCTATTTTAAGTTCCTCTTTGGTTCCCAGAATCTGTACTGAGACTATGAGTCCCTCTTGCTTTTTATGCAAAACTCCTCCAAGCAACAAAGAGGATGTGGTAGAAATTAGATGAACAGATATGATGATGATTTATGAAACAATTAGTCAATTAAATTATAAGTCAATTGACCTATAAATTAAAAATAATCTTTTCAGTCATTTATGAAGCAATGAATCCCAGATTCAGCTTCTCCAGTGTGAAGATTTGCTGCTTTTCTCTGTTTTATATAATTGTCTTTAGGTTTGGACTGTTGGTTGGACAAAACAAGACATTTGAAGATGCCCTCTTGGGTTCTGGGACAGTATATGCAACCTTTTCACTATTTTCTGACACTTAATAGACCAGAAAAGAATCGCTAGTTTCATCCCTATTTAAAGCAGCAGTAGTTGGGTTTGGAGCAAATATGATTGAACGGCCACTATATCCTGACAGTAGTGCATGAGACAGGTAATCTGAAAAAAATCATTTGTCTCTGTGTCCTCCGGTGCTCCTAACGGCATCTGCAAGATTTCACAGAGCGGAAGAAAACAACCAGTCAGAGCCGAGCTGTCAATCACTCGCAAACTCCGATCAAACGGTCAAACTACGCAGCGCTGATCAAATAGGATTCAGTTTTCTGTTACTGTAATGCGTTTTTCTCGCATAAAATGTTTTCAGAAACATCTTGTAGTGTACTGTTTAGCTGTAAAATGAGAATGTTTGTGACCCGGCAGCCATGTTGAGATCAGTTGAGGAAATACCAAGCACCGCCCACCAGCAAACTTTCTCATTTTACAGCTAAACAGTAAACTACAAGAAGTTTCTGAACACATTTTATGCAAGAAATAGGCATTACAGTAACAGAATATTGAATCCTATTTGATCAGCGCTGCCTAGTTTGACCGTTTGATCGGAGTTTGTGAGTGAATGACAGGTGGCTCCGTTGAATGAACAGAATAGGAACGCTCTCTCTCTCTGAAATGACCTGTGATTGGCTAAACCCAGTCACAGATTTGATTTTCTAAAACCTGAGGAGGTGCAGAAGTCTAGTTTTCTCTCAGAACACTTGAATTACAATATGCTGAAAGGTTATTAAGGAATTTTTGCCCAATGATGCCAAAAATATACTTTAAGTGCTTTAAATGCTTTAAGTGTTATTGGTCTTTCTCTTGAGCATCTGCAGGAAGGGAATAAGTTGCACTGCGTTCCTATGACACTCATTTTGTTTTAAATGAATGCTTGATTTTGCAATTTGGTATTCATATTTGGTATACAAAAAAAACAAAAACAGTCTCAACATCATGAGATGTCTTACGTCAGAGTCGGGAAGCAGGTCGTCCTCATCGTCCATGCTGTAGGACACACTGTGGAAGTCCTGCGTCTCAGCCAGCAGCTTCCTCTCCAGCGTGGAGCCGGGCCGAATGTCCACAAAGGTGGTCTCCAGGTAGTCTTTGCTGAGCAGGGAGTCTGCGTGGCCCCAGATGGGAGCCGGCGGGTAAAAGGACTCCATTGTGCGAGGTAAAGAGCAAGGGTCCAGTAGCTGCTGCTGCTGAAGCTCGGGAGGATGTCCACAGTAGCCCCTCCACGCTAAAGGAGGGTAGGCCCTGTCCTCCTCACACTTCACCAGGATACCCTTGAACATCCCGCCGGGGGCCTGTCCACTCCCGGGCCCCAGCCCTGGCCCTGATGCCCGGCTGTTGTTGGCGCTTTCTCCCAGAAGAGGGTGCTCCAGCTCATCTAGATTCTCCATCCCTCTCTTTTAATACCAACCAAACAAGAGGCCACCACATCAACAACCAAATGTAATCTACAAATCAGTCTGCAGAGCGTCTCCCTGAAGAGTGTCCGATGGGTTTATGCAAAGGCAGCTGCTTTGGTGGCTTTAGTTTTTTTCATTGGTAATCCATCTTTAATCCTATTCTTTAATTTTTCTCTTATTACAGGCCTTGGTCCAGAGGCCAACACATGCCGGGTTTATGAAATATCCTTAATGTGCCAGTGGTAGCCGTCTCCTGTGTGCTATGGGATGTGCTGAGGTCGTGTCGGGGGATTCAAGATCCTCTTTTCCTCACATGTCATAAGCTATTTGTCTCAGGGCTTGATGGCTCAGGGTTTGCCCCACGTCTTCCATTTCACATGATTGAGTGCGTCAGTGTTCATGAATATGCTAATGTTGGCTACTTTCTCTCTCATACAATATGGAAATGTCAATTCTGATGATGGAGGACCTTGATTAGCCCCTGACAGGCTAATGAAAACACTGGGCAATGGGATTTCAGTGTGATTTGCCCTCAGGAACTCGTGGAAAATGTCTCTCGCAATAAAATGTGAAGTCTTAATCTAAGCACGGTGTCATGTTAATAGCATGAAAGCTATGGATGTCAATCTTTCCCGTCAACCGTTCTGGATGGAAATGAGCAATGAGTCGTGAGTACAGAAATGATTGTAGGAGAATAACAAAAATGTCTTTCAGTCTGTGGTGACATCCAGCCGTGTGTTTGTTTGCACTGACACTGCTTTCATAAAACAGGCCAAAGGCAACGGGCCTTCAAATGACTGGACTGACGCCCTGCGGGGTGTTTTGAAGCTTGAATATGCACAACCTCCGGCAGCAGTCAAACTAGTGGCGCAATGAACGGATTGGGGCCATATTGGAAGGCAGTTAATCTGTAAAAGCAATGAGGCTCCAGAAATAGAATCCTACAGTGCACATCCGCAGGTCAGCAGGCCTGCCAACATGCCTTTTCCTCTGTTGTTGCTGCAGGATGCGATAATGAAGAAATCAAAGTCCTCCGGTGTTGATTTATGGCTGCGGGTCCACTGCTTGCTGCGGCAGCGCTCCACTGGGACATGTATTTTTAATGTACCCCGTCCACCTTAAGAGGGTTTCATTCGGGACAGACGAGGAGTCGGGCAGCTCTCTATCCAGTTTGATGAGTACGAGGAGGTCTGTTGAGAGAGGTCACACAACATATTTAGACTTTACAGCTTAACTACCAAGGCTCCAGTTTGGACCAGAGTTATTATTCCTAATACACACACACGCACACACACACACACACACACACACATACACTACCTGGGCTACATGCCTAAACCTAACCCCAGTAGGAAATTTGAGGAGGGATGCCATCCCCATGTTGGCAAAATGACCAAAATGCATGTCCCTTGTTATTGTTGTTGTTGTTCTGCTCTGAGGTCGTCAAAATTAGATTTGCACATGTATAACTAAAATCATAATAACACACTTACTGGATAATTTATACAAAAGTCTGTATATAAAACTATTTAAAAATCTATATATTTTTGCTACTTAGTAGGCCCCATTCTGTTTAAACCCGGTATATGTGCTCAGTGTCAGATAAAGATCAGGCTACACTAATATTATTAGTATTATACTATTTGTAGAATTAGATTCCAGTGGCGGCTGCGTACGATTGTTTCCGACTCGTGTGATCTAACAAAATATTCTGCTGCAATCCATATTTGTTGGCGTTTAGCCTTTCAAAAACAACATTTTCATTGCGGTCAAAAACCTGTTTTCTCTCCTGCTCGCCGCACACAAAGGGAGGCATGGACCTGTATTAATGGGGCGATCTAGCAGCAATCTATCAGCACCATAAATTACATTTATATAACCACAATGACAAAAAATAAATGACCTACTCTACTCTTACAACAACTGGGTCTGGAGAGGTCCATTCACATTTTCGCTTCGGCCACTGTAGTTCTCCAGCGTGCTTGGCACACGGGAGAGTCTTCAGTTGGTTGTAACCTCAACCTCACCGCCAGATCCTACACAGCCTTCCTTTCTTTTTTTTCTACCTTCTAGTTGCTTAGAAACCCTGTCAGTAATAGCCAACTAGATATACTTATGTTTAAAGTGGTCTGCACTTGCTGATTTGTGTAGTGAAATAGTGAGAGTTCACTGTTTTTGATTTCCTGAGCGTATAAATCTGAAAATGTCAAACTATGATGTAAGCCGGACCAGACATGTTCATGGGAACATAGGAAACCTACTGTCACTCTGTGATCACTCATTTTAAATGTCGATGCAGCTGATCACACAGCACAGCTGTTGTCATTAAGCTGTATTTGTGTATTTTGTGACGACTTCACAATCGTAACATATTGATGTGATCTACATCACACACGTAGTATTTATGAGCCATAATCAAAGTTCATTGTTTGGTTTATTTTATATGGACAATGTACATTGATCAGCAAAGACAAAACTGTAAATGAGCCAAAGTTAGCTTAAAAGGATATCTTCAATCCATGGCACCCTAACAATAGAATAAAACAACATGTCGCTGTTTTAAACTTGTTCACGACAGAGACAAAAAAAAAATGGGAATGAGAAATGAAATGGTGAATTTGGCTATAGTGAAATAGGTATTACAAAGAGCCAGAGCAGGCAAAAAGGAGGTTTAACCAGCTGAGACTCAGCAGAGTAATCAGACTGTCTGTCCCACTGTTTGGCTGTAATGCAGTTTTTTTGTTTGCTGACTGAAATAGGATGAAGAGGAAAAGATTTAGCTGTGTTCATATTGTTCAGGCATTTCAGTGTTGATGGAGCTCTTTATAAAAAAATGACCTAGTGTGGATACATTTATACATGTAAGCTATGTTTTTATTAGGGCTGTCAAAGTTAACACGATAATAATGCAAATTTGTTTTAACGCCATTAATTTCTTTAAAGCATTAACGCAACTTGTGATTTTTAGGTTGTAGTGGGCTAGTGAAGATATTGGCATCATATAATACTAAAAAAACCTCTGGAATCCATCGGTACCAACCATGTCATAATAGCTTAGGTTAAATAACGCTCCAAACTTATGCTAAGTTTATGCATGGAAAAACTGGCATGGCCATTTTCAAAGGGGTCCCTTGACCTCTGACCTCAGATATATGTATGAAAATGGGTTCTATGGTTACCCACGAGTCTCCTCTTTACAGACATGCCCACTTTATGATAATCACATGTGGTTTAAGGCACACTGACAGCTGTTGTTGCCTGTTGGGCTGCAGTTTGCCATGTTATGATTAGAGCATATTTTCTTTATGCTAAATGCAGTACCTGTGAGGGTTTCTGGACAATATCTGTCATTGTTTTGTGTTGTTAATTGATTTCCAATAATAAATGTATTCATACATTTGCATAAAGCAGCATATTTGCCCACTCAGATGTTGATAAGAGTATTAAAAACGTGACAAATCTCCCTTTAAGGTACATATTGAACAGATAAACAAATGTGTGATTAATTTGCGATTAATCATGCAGTTAATCACGATTAAATATTTTGATCGATGACAGCCCTAGTTTTTAAATTTAGACAGCTTAGTTCAAACGTATATATGCTAGCAACATTGACCTATCTAGGGTGTACCCTGCCTCTCACCTAATGCATGCTGGGATAGGCTCCAGCCCCCAATGACCCTGTACTGGATAAGCCGCTTAGAAAACGGGCGGATGGTTGGACATATGTGCCTGATTGCCCCATAACATGAAAGTGATAAGTGACTTAAAACATTACCTCGTGGTGTTAAACTCACATATGACTGACTGCATGTGAATATCTAAAATTAGCACAGATGAAAAAAAAAGTCTGTATTGAGCGTTAAGGCTCTTTTCATTCGGGGGCGGAATAAGAAAGTGCCATCTCAACAAACTACACACAATATCTCATCAGTAAGTATTCATTCTGCATGGCAGAGTGCTTCACAGGCTGGAGATCAATTCAATGACTCGTTGTTGCACGCTCCACTGCACAGCACAGAGGAAAAAAACAGAATAATTGGGTGGCGTGGTGCTGAGGGCGGCATTCTGCTCTGCGCGTTGATACTGCTTCGCCGTGCAAACCCCCTCCTCCTCCTCACCCACCCCTTTATGGAGGGCTAGTACCTCTCATACTGAACAAGCTGGGTGATCGTTCAACACACTGACGTCAGCAACAGCTCTGAGCAAACTGCCTCCACCTCATAAAACACACACAAACACACAAATCTGGACATATGGTGCATACTGCACGCACGCACTCGTGTTCACTAATATTTGTAGCACTTCACCAGCCTTCCCCCTCTCTTCTGCTCCCTCCCAATCGCCGCAGCTTCATTCCAGGAGAGATGCACTCAGCTTTATTACACCCCAACCTCCCTCCCTCCCTCCTGCACCTCTGCCCAGCCACCATAAAAAGACTTCTGTCAGCTGTATTATAAGCCTGCCTCCTTTTTTCTGCTTCCGCAACGCTCATAAAACATCCAGTCAGGTAGAGGGAAGGTTGCAAGGACGCCGCTGCAAATCACCACCGACACTTTTACAAGAGCTCCTCTCCTCTCCCTCCCTATCTCTCTCCTTTTTTTAGTCTGGTGCTTTGTCATACACATATACACACATCTACTCAGCTCCCTCCATTACTTCTACCCCGCTTCTTTTGCTTTTGATCTGACTCCTTCCCTTCTTCATAATCCAGCCAATACTTTTGGCAAGCACAAAACTTAAAAACTTGTCTTTCTCGGTACATTTCCCCTCGCTGCATGAAAAGAGAGCTTGTTCTTAAGACATGGAAATGTGCAACCAAAGTGAAATGCTGCTTTAAACCCGCCACAAAAGCAGAGAACTGTTGCTGCTGACTCTTATATGGATTTTCAGCAACTCTGCACTCTTTTTTGACACACACACACACACACACACACACACACACACACACACACACACACACTGTCTTTCAGCACGCTCATGCACAGAGCTGGAAGTAATTGCTGTAATATTTCAGCAGATACAGATTGAGGCGATGCAGATACGGCGAACACACTCGTAGAAAAGGAATTGCACAGTGGCTGTAGGAAATTGGATGCTGTAAACGCCTGTAGGCTCTAATAAAAAGACGTCTTGAAGAACAGCGGTGTCAGGCTGATAAGACCAGAGCAGGCTTTCGAGATACGCCAAAGAAAAAATCTGAAAACCCCAAGTGGCGGTTAAATGGCCCTATTGAATGCATTTCCAAAACCCTTTTCTCCCCTCTCTTCCTTGATGTGTGTGGAGTGACTGACAAGAGCAGAGAGGAAACTGAACAGAAAAGATAAGCAAAAAACAGACGGCGACGTAGAGCGCATTGCACAGCTCGTGAAGTAACATCATGTTCCTATGGAAACAAATTCACCACGGAGTGGAGTGCTCACTGCAGAATAAATGAAGCAGGGGCTAATTTGCCATTTCGGTACTGTTCCTCTGCTCGGCTTGATAATAACTGGATGGAATAATTCCAGCGTAGCCGTGCCTTCCAGTAAGGATGTGTTTCTGTCACATTAGACTGCAAAGGATGGATAATTTCCACAGAATTACTCTATAATAACAAATGAGCGCAGTTGCGCCGAGCACTGGGTTTACTTGAACCCCCCCTGTGCAGAATGTGTATATGACAGTGTGAGCTCATTAATCAGTCGGTATGCCCTGCTCTAACCTCACGTACACACACACACACACACACACACACACACACACACGTACACACACACACACACACAATGCCATTTAATTTCCTTTTTGCATAACTACAAAAACATATATGCAGTCCCTTGCATAATTTTTGCCCTTTCAGACACACACAGTAAACAAACCCTTTGAAGCCCTCCATGCCCTGCCTCCTACATGCTCACATACATAACTACCCTCTTCATACACACACACATGCACTTCATACACACACACACACACTCTCGCACAGCTGGTGCTTGTGTGCAATGAGGCCCGAGGAATGAGAAGTTACCCATCTGCAATATGTTCCAAATGGCCCCGGCATCTCTGCAGAGGGTGTTGTATGTTGTACTCAGTGTTCTGTTATGTGCATCTGTGAGCAGCATGGCACACACTGTACAGAGACTGGCTATGTCTCACGACGTTGTGTTGTTTGTGTAGTCATGCGTGCGTATGTGTGTGCATATGTCACGTGCGCCTCAGTATGTTCTACAGCTGCAATTTGCTATGTTCTCCCGGGTTTACATGTATGGATGTGTACTGGTTGTATTTTGTATGTGAAAACATTTGACCATGAACTATAAGGTCACTTGAATGCTTGTTGTACACTTGTACATTCCCAGTAACATACTCCTACAACACACTACTTTACACAACACAGAAGATGCTTGCATATATTTCAAATTGGATTTTTTTGAACTATGGCTTTATTTTGATACATTTGGCCATCATTTCTGTTGTCATGTTACTCACCCGTTTCACACATTGCTAAGCTCTGATGACACAAATTTACAACAAAGTGCATGGTAAAATGTGCAACACAGGAAATCAGATGGATTTTAAGTAAAGCTGTCAATCGATTAAAATATTTAATTGTGATTAATTTCATGATTGTTCATAGTTAGTCACAATCGGTTGATCGCACATTTTTTTTGTCTGTTCAAAATGTACCTTAGAGGGAGATTTGTCACTTATTTAATACTCTTATCAACATGGAAGTGGACAAATATGCTGCTTTATGAAAAATATTTATTATTGGAAATCAATTAACAACACAAAACAATGACTAAAATTGTCCAGAAACCCTCACAGGCACTGCACTTAGCATAAAAGATATGCTCAAATCCTAACATGGTAAACTGCAGCCCAACAGGCAACAACAGCTGTCAGTGTGTCAGTGTGCTGACTTGACTATGACTTGCCCCAAACTGCATGTGATTATCATAAAGTGGGCATGTCTGTAAAGGGGAGACTCGTGGGTACCCATAGAACCCATTTACATTCATATATCTTGAGGTCAGAGGTCAACGGACCCCTTTGAAAATGGCCACGCAAGTTTTTTCCCTCAGTATCTTCACTCTAGCTTTAAAACTGAGCCCGCTACAACCTAAAAATCACAAGTTGCGTTAACGCCTTAAAGAAATTAGTGGCGTTAAAATTGTTTTTATTAAATCAAAAGTTATCGCGTTAACTTTGACAGCCCTAATTTTAAACAAATCCAGATTTTCAACATCTTATATAAACCACAAATTGAAAAATGGAAAACAAACAGCACAATTAGTTTAAGGAATAAATTAGTTAAGATAATGCATTTTGTTGTCACTTTCAACACATAAAGCTCTGCCCAGAGTTGCCATAACTAAATGATGGCCAAAACTATAAAAATATGTCCTCACTTATAAAAAAAGCACATTTTATTGTCTGACAACATACTGTAAGTAGACATTTTTGTCAGCCAGAAAAAAATAACATGGAAGTGTGTTCATTATTTAACAGGGATTCAGTTTTGTCCACCCCCAAATTGTATTTTTGACTTGAATGAAAATTATATTCATGCCATAAACTATTCATAAAAAACCCCAAATGAAAATGGTGGCTAACAGCAGCCTGTAAATGTAAAACAGGCACAACACCAAGGCTGCAGATGTCATCTAGACTGTGTTTACATCAGTGTAATGACCTGTATGTGCCTTCGTGTGTGTGCGTGTTTTACTCATGTCGTGGGGACATAAATCTGTTTATACAGTCACATTGTGAGGACTCCTTCCCATAAAGTAAATCATCACATTTTAGGGTGAAGACTTGTTTTAAGGTACGGTAAGGTTATTGATTAGATGACAGAAATCTTTTCACACACATTTCACCTATGATCTGGGGACAAAACGCTAGTCCACACAAGGTAAACCATTGAAGTTTAAGGATTACTTGGGTTTGGTTAAGCTTAGAATTATACTTGGGTTAATTTTAGGTGAAGGATTAAATTCAGGTATTTAGCAGTTCACAACAAAAATGTCCTCGCAAGTCACTAAAACAAGCGTGTGTACAGCAACGAGCTGGATGAGGTCATTAGCCTCTCACAGATCTTTACATGAGCGGTGATGTATTACATGGTCTCATCATCATCATCACAGAAGGAGGGCATGTTTGTTGGCCTCTAATTGACAATGACCTACACACACACACACACACACACACACACACACACACAGAGCACAATCAGCGGAGAAAAGGCCTGCTCCTAATCAGGGATGCGTGTCCTTTGAAAGCACTTAGACTAACATTTTTCATACTGTCCCCTGATACACATTTCACACGTGATCTCCCAAAGCAGCTTCTGGCTGAAAGACTTTCATATTTTCTAACTGAGAAAAAGATTGAAGATGCGGATGTGTTAGGTTGTCTGAGGTTTCAGGAATACTGCATGAGCATGCTACTGTTTTACTGCCCACCAGGCTTGTTTTGTACAGCAGTACATATCTATACACGTGAACATGAACAAGGGAGCAGAGCTGTGTGTGTTGGTAAAGAGGGGGATGCTCTGCTGCTGTTGGGGTTCCACTCCGAGGCAGCAGGTCCTCTTTTGCAGTGGCTCCCAACCGGGGATCCAGGCCCCCATTAGGGGTGTGCCAAAGATCACTGGCACCTCTGCTCTGAGGTAGATTTGCACATGTACGATTTAACTCAAATCATAATAACAAACATACTGGATAATTTATACAAAAGTCTGGATATAAAACTATTTCAAAAGATGTGTTTTTTTGCTATTTAGTAAGTCACAAAGTGTTTAAACCCTGTATACAATATCATACGAAATTTTTTTTATACTTGGTGGCAAAATCGAACGAAATATTCAATCTATTTGTTGCCGTTTAGCCTTTCAAAAACAACATTTGCAGTGCGGTCAAAAACAGCACAATAACAAAAAAGCTATTTTGGCTCTAACTATATTATTAGGGTTGTTGATTAACCGCTTAACCGTTATCCGACAATAAGCATTTTAACCAATTAACGCTATCGGTTAAACAGTTAAAAGAAATATTAATAATTAATTTAAAAAAGTCAGAAGTCTGCTTTATTGTATATCATAAATATACCCAGAAAGAAAGCTGTGAGAGAATTTTCAGTTTGATAAATAATGAACCGAGGAGCTCTCCCTTCTGCACTGTAGGCAATATCATATGCTACTTTTCATAATATCACAGTAATATAAAATGTGTCTCACTTGCAAAAACACAGATTTAGATTACTGATATTAGAAACACAATGAATGACCTCTCTCAAATATTCGCCTGCATGTTTCATGTCAAAACAGAGAAATGCAAGACCTACTCTGACAAATTACTGCTGACAAGGAAAGCCAAACTGGAATATCTGAATGATTGCTGCAAGCTGCTACAGATTCAATGTGCTGGACAAGTTAGAAGTGAAAGCTACTTGTCAGTATGTGTAGAAAAGATGTAGCCTACACTTCAACAGCTTCAACTGGCCACATGGTGGCGCTATCTGTAACAAGTTTCAATATATTAAGCACTTCCCCGACTGGGGACCTTTTGTACCAAGAATCTTTTGTCAACACCTCACAGTTCATACGTTATCAGCCAACAGGGCTGAATTATGGTTAGCGTCACCCTAAGTGGCAACATGGTGGAGCGATTGGTATGCTTCAATAGGTGAGTACTTCACCATGGAGCACCTGTGTACCAAATATTAGGGATTTGAGATATTGATGTTATGCACTCTCCCATAGACCGGACACATTTTTTCCATTTAAAAATGAATATTAAATTATATCTGGGCACCAAGATTAATTTCTTTAGCATGCATAATATTTGAGACAATGATGATTTTATGCACTCTGCCACTCGGCCACTCAAACAATATCATTAAAAAATATTGAATTAACTATAAGATCAAAATGCACAATATCAGCAACACTCCTAAATATGCTTACCGTGTTAGAATTAGAAGCTTAGCTGTGATAATTTTAGAGTAATAATAATAATAATAATAATAACAATAGCCTAATAATAATAATAGGCTTAATAAAGGGCTTAATTATGGTTAGTATTACCCTAAAGTGGTAACATGATGGAGCTATTGGTACCATGCTTCAATAGGTGAGTACTTCCCCATGTACCAAATATTAGGGATTTGAGATATTGATGATGTGTTTTTCCATTAAAAAATGAGTGTTAAATTATATCTGTGCACCAAGTTTCACTTATTTAGCATGCTTAATATTTGAGATAATGATGATTTTATGCACTCTGCCATAGACAGCCATTCAAAAAAAAGAATAAAATTCATAAAAAAGAACATTTAATACGCACAATAACATCAACACTCTCCTAAATATGCTTAACATGTTAGAATTAGAAGCTGTAAGTATTTAAGTGTAATAATAATAATAATAATAATAATAATAATAATAATAGCCTAATAATAATAACAATAACCTAATGATAATAATAATGAAGAGCAATAATAGTGTGCTTGGTTGCAGCATATACACTAATCAATAAAGCTATTAATAATGATATAATAAACCTTATACTGGTAAAACAATCTTGGGTTATCTATTGTCTCTATTGTTACTGAACAGATAGACTAGCAGTTTTATAACAGCAAAGCTTTCACATTTATAACTCATAAAGATCTGCTGTCTCACACAGGAGGGAGTGGAGGGTGATGGAACAATAACACAGAAAAGGGAACCAAAAAAAAAATTGAATATGCAACATTAAAGCAATAAAATGTTTTTATGTCTAAGAAACAAAACAGTCAGCTGAAAGCTTCATATCTGCTCCTTTAAATCTGTCTCTCACCTCCACGTTAAAGTGCTCCGTCCTGTCCCGTCCTGTCCTGTCCTGTCCTGTACTCAGGATGAGTCCTCCGAGACGAAACGGGGGAATCCGGTTCTAACCATCCACCACCCTTTCACACACTGATCCACTGATGTGCGTTTAGCGTGGGCATGTGCAGAAGGAGTGTAAGTAATTTGTGTGTGTGTGTGTGTGTGTGTGTGTGTGTGTGTCTAGATCCTACACGTGTTAGTGAGAGATGTGAGTCACAGTGTCAAACTTGTCGGCATCCCTCCGTCGAGCTGTGCTGATGAATGCATGCGGATGCACCGTTTACACCTGTGCAGCCAGGCAACAGCAGCAGCATCAGCACCAGTGAGCATCATCAGCATCAGCACCAGTGAACATGCTTCTCTCTGCACAGCATCCTCTCTCGGCTCGCTCTCTCCTCCTCGCGGACAGGAGGTATCTCATTAATCCTCGTTGCGGTTGCAGTGCATCTTACACGGTGTCAACTTTCTTCTGCCACTCTCAGCTTTTCTCTGACTTTACAAATGCAGCTCTCTTCCTCTCTCTCTCTCCTCCTCCTCCTCCTCTCTCTCTCTCTCTCCCTCTCTCTCCTTTTGGCCTTTCCTCAGCTCTACTACCTCATTACGAGGGAAATCCTGGGTCCTAAAGCCCGTTGGAGCATATGTGTGTTGTATTTCAATTACTCTGAGGTCCTCATAAGGATAGAAAGAACAACACACAGATGCAAAGTGAGGGCATTTTGCCTTTTCTTACTTCTTTAAGAGGATTAGGGCTTGATTTTGGGTTAGAATCAGGATTTGGGTTAAGACTGTAGGAGGGGTATAAGGTTAGCCTCAGCAGCGACACGTGTGTGTGTGTGTGTTGGGATGCAAGGATTGTGGACAAGCTGCAAATGCAATATCCGCAGTGTGCAGCAAGGTGCAAGAGATGAGAATCTCATCGATGCTGCTGCATGAGGCAAACTGAGGGAGGTGGAGAAGAAGGGTGGGGGTAGGGGGGTGTTATGCAGTGGCTTTGTGTGCTGTACATCCTAGTGGAGGAGGCAGTGAGATGCCCCCCAGCGAGGATGACTCCACTTTGTGTCAGCCCTTTCATGTCTGCCTCACCCTATGACCCACTTTAGCCGCCCGGGCCAGCCCACATTAAGATCTCCAGTCAGAAATAGACTCAAGATGCAAAAAACAATCATCCCTGCTTCAGGCTCATGCTCATTTCGCCTCTTTCTGAGGGGAGGAGAGGCCGCCCCGCGTGGGATAAAGCTCAGGCATCGCTGGACACCAGCAATCAATGAAATCCACAGGGCTTACGCTGAGTATTTAATGAGGTGCACTGCTCTTAGCTAGAATCCCCCCTCCCACAGAAACGGGTTTAACCTTTCGGCTGTTTTTTGTTTTTGTTGTTGTTGTTTTTTGGTTCTTTCCAGCCGGTCAGCAGAGCCCGCAAAGCTGCCTATCTGATGCTCCATTTGTCTTTGGCTGTCAGAGTGACAAGCGGCCTCTCAGTCCATCATGAAGCAGAGATCAATACACTCTCCTTAGTCTGAGCACATCCTCCCCCATCACTCTCTTTCTTTTCTTCCTCCTTAGCCACCTCCTCCATAGCCACATCCCCCCCTCCCTCGGAGTAAAGGACAGGGAAGGAGATAGGAGGATTGATTGGGTGAGGGGAGTGAGATGAGGGCACTAATGATATTGCATAGGGTGATACCGATGTATGGCTTTGTTAATGTCAGACAGATATTGATCGCGCAGTACACAAGCAATGTTGTCTCCCTCCGATATGATCGAGTGTTTGACCACAAATATATACAACAGCTTCGAAAACCTGCAGTACAATTTCACTGTAAAGGTTTCAGAGTTGTTTCAACTTCCAAATGTAAGATTTTGAAATACTTTGGCACAACATATTAGATATTAGTGACTTCATTCCAAAGATATCCGTATCAGCCTCACTCACATGCTGTCAGTTTATGCATAAAACATAAAAAAATAATTTGACATGAACATTTAGCTTACGGTAGGGTCGGTAATGCTGAGAAACTCGCAAGATTACACTAGATTTTAAAAAAGATCCAACCGAAAACCCCAGCCCAGTGTTGCCAACTCTTTTCCAATGAAAGAAGCTAGCAGCACTAGCTCCAAAAGTCACTAAATCTAGCAAGATTTGACACACCACCCTTTTCGCCATCAAAACCACTACAGTACCCTCAGCGTCACTTTAGGACTAGGCAACAAAACCACTATAGTTAGGTTTAGTAAAGAACTACATGTTGGGCTTAAAACTACTACATTGGTACAGTGAAAATGACACTCAGCATTGTGAACACGGGACACAAACAAACAGCTGATTGTAACATGACGCACGGGACACAAACAGCGGTCTCCTGGATGAAAGCCTTGTGTTTGTTGGACCCATCCACTTCCCCTCCCAGCCGCCCTGTGTGCGTCTCTTTTGCTCTTTAAACTACGTCACCACACTCCCGGCGCACTTTCTCGAAGCGTTTACTGTTGCCGTGTATGGGTTTACATTATAGTTAATGGAATGCCCGGTGCATCTCACACCGGCACTGAAGGGTGCCTTGTGCGGCGGTACCTAACGCAGACGGCCGTGACAAAGCCTCAGTACTTAACGCCCTGGTAATGAGAACGGGCTGGAAAGTTGCCAAGTCAGCAGCACTGACAGTCCGTCCCTTCAGGCCTCCCTCCAAAGCCACATCCCCAAAGTTGTCATTATGAACATAAACATATCATATTGAATGTAAACAACGAACATGGCTATTGTTAGCACTTACAGCTGTCAAGCTAGCAGCTTGTGGAACGCACAATGAGTGCACAGGCAGGTAGGTTTATTACAGTCCTACAACAGCCACAGGTACTGGATTTCTTTCGTCAGATCATTAGATTTATTGATTGCTGTCAGGATATAAAGAGAATTTCCAAAAATATAACACAAAATGTATTTGAACAACACTACAAATCATACCTTTAAGACAAAATTGAAAGTGTGTCAGCCAATAATATTCAAAATAGGACTACAAATTTATACGTAAGTAGAGGTGCAGCTACCGTAAGAATTCTGGGGCCTCTGAACGTATAATGACCTCAGCTTTTGTTTTAAAATTGTGAAAATGTCGCCAACATTTTTAATGAAAGAAGGACGGACAGAAACAAATTAGTCTTTCATTTAACAAAAAGGGAACATGTTAAGCAGGTATACAACTCAACATGCATGCGATCAGCCATAGCTGTGGGCCCCATTCTTAAAATGAAGGACGTTTTTCCTTCTAGTCTCACAATAATCTACAGTATTTAGTTGCTGCAAAGGGCCATAATGATGATCCATCACTTTCCAGAGAAGGAAAAGTCTCAGTGCTTGAGTTTAGTAGTTGAGGCAATAATGATTTAGGAAATGAATAATTTGGTTAAATCTGTTTTTCATTTCTTTATGTGTGCATTCCTCATTTCATACATATTACTGAAACTCTTCTTCAGGTGTGGGCCCGTCTGCATCGTCACCACCATCCACCCCACCGTTTCAACCTGTGACGTGTGCGTGCGTGGGTGTAGCATGCCACTGTCTAAGTTGAGGGACGTGTCACTAGGTGAGAATAAGACTCTTATCTCCTTACCCGCCAATCATTTTCTATAAGCCGATTAGAGAATAATGAGCTAACGGGGGATTGAGACGACTTCTAGGTGAGAAGGCAACAACCACCTTGCAATGAGATGACAGACAGTCACATGCAGCAGCATATATATATATATCTACACCTACAGCACAACACTGATGGAAATGAAGTTCAATTACAACATTCTTGATGAGATGTGAAAAAAAAGGCTGCAGGCGAATGAAATAGAGCAAGGCTTCATATTTTAAGAAAGCTTTTGTTTTCCCTTTAGGAGCGCTGTGGCTGCACCTTCCCCACACAAATGGCCACCTCAGCAAACCCTTTAAGGGAGGCTGAAGGAGGAGGAGAAGGTGTGGGGGGGTGTAGTGTTAGCAGAAAGCTTGAGGTGGTAAGTAGCTCAATAGGGAAAACACAGCTAATCCAATACTCACCGAGGAGAGGAAACACAATCACTTTGCAGCTCTAAAACATAATTATTGCGAGGAAGCGTTGAATCTGCGTGGCTGTCTTATGACATTACACGTCATTTATTCAATTCAGATATGAAAAACATGTGCTGAAGCATCCAGGAAGCTCTTTCTTTCAAGCCTGCTGCTGTTGTTGTTGTTCTGTTGTGAAACAGCCGTGGGGGGAAATATCGATATTTTAGCAAGATGCAATCTATTATCTCTGTTACAGACAAGGGCTAACAAGAGATCCTGTTTGTGTCCCAAGCACTTTGGGCAAAATGCAAATGCAGCAGCTCAATCTCCCGTCTGGGCTGCACACAGCTGACGAGGGCTGGTTTGTGTGTGTGTGTGTGTGTGTGCGCTGCAGTGCGGCCAGGGTTTACGCGCCACCACGTCCACGTCCTTCCCTGAAAAGACAATACACGGAGAAAGTCGGGGGGGGGGGCTCATGACTCTTTTCATTGTTTTCCATGAATGTTCCCTCTCTGCCTCTGGAGGGCTGAATTATTTATCGTACAAAAGCAGAGAAATGCAAAGGGATACAAGGACAATCAAAATGGAAGAGAGCTCAGCGTGAGATACACAAATACGCCCACACACGTTCACATGTCAGAAATTCCCACACAAACACAGTCTGAATATGGATGCATGGTTCAGTGATAGTGGATGCCTGAAAAAGTGTCTTCATTTACATGCTTTGCTTTTCTATATTTGGTGAGCTGGCCTGTCTGAATTAACAGGGGAGAGAGACCTAAGGGAAGACACACACAGAGAGCGAGAGAGAGAGAGGAGGGGGTGAGGTTTTCTCAGGAGGAGAGAGAGATTAATGTACCAGTAAATTGATTACACGGCGAGCTGTGATGCACTGTTGAGGAGGGGAGTGTGGGGACCAACAAGTCAAAGCAGCAGCTTGTTGGGATGTAAACACTTCCAGCGAGATCACGGTTTCATCACCATGACACCAGAGAGACACCTGTGATTCAACAACAGCATCAATGGCAGATAATACAAATGATTCTGTATTACCTGAGATGGAAAGAAGAGGCTTTACACTTACATTACAATCATACTGTAGCTACATGATTGATGGTAACGCATGTTGTAATGTGATCATATAGGATTGTTAAACAATACTCTCTCTCTCATCTGCTTATCCCGTTAGGGGTCGCGGGGGGGCTGGAGCCGATCCCAGCCGACATTGGGCAAAGGCGGGGTACACCCTGGACAGGTCGCCAGTCCATCGCAGGGCTGACACATAGAGACAGACAACCATTCACGCTCACATTCACACCTATGGGCAATTTAGAGTCAACAATTAACCTACCTAAGACATGCATGTCTTTGGACTGTGGGAGGAAACCGGAGTACCCGGAGAAAACCCACGCTAACACAGGGAGAACATGCAAACTCCACACAGAAGGGCCCCAAGTCAGATTCGAACCTGCAACCCTCTAGCTGTGAGGCGCCAGTGCTAACCACTGCACCACCGTGCGTTAAACAATACTATTTAGAGTTATTATTTGACTTAAGTATACACAGGTCCCAGTCACACTATAAACAAAACACATGGTCACACTACTTGATCAATTGCAAACCAATTGTAAATTGCATTTATTTGACCAGATTAGGACACTGACTGTGTGCTTCTTGAGGTGTGTGTTTGTACAGTACATTCAGAATGTATTCAGACTAGGGC
>CAKAOI010048586.1:65871-104980 GCA_916701655.1 Sebastiscus albofasciatus
AGAAGAGGCTTTACACTTACATTACAATCATACTGTAGCTACATGATTGATGGTAACGCATGTTGTAATGTGATCATATAGGATTGTTAAACAATACTATTTAGAGTTATTATTTGACTTAAGTATACACAGGTCCCAGTCACACTATAAACAAAACACATGGTCACACTACTTGATCAATTGCAAACCACTTGTAAATTGCATTTATTTGACCAGATTAGGACACTGACTGTGTGCTTCTTGAGGTGTGTGTTTGTACAGTACATTCAGAATGTATTCAGACTAGGGCAACACAAAGCTGTACTTTACTTTACTTTATTTGGTGAAATAATGACTGTTTGGAACATAGAAGAATAAGGATGTCCATTTTGCCCTGAAAAACTTGTAATTAATTGTAACTCAGGTCTTTGTTAAGGACAAAACTACAAACTTTTTACAGCCACATTTTAAGGGATGAGTGTTTGATACTCAAAAGATAGATTTTGCGTGGACTCTCAGAGAGTGATTGGAAGGGAGACAGAGGGAGAGATATGAAAGGTGTTCAGGAAAGTGACCACCCAAAGAGTAACAGTCCTGTCCGCTTTATTGATGGGACGCCGCCCCCGGCTCCGGCTAACTTGGATTGCTTCAGCAGCTCGATCCTGTTGAAATAGCTTCCAGAGGATTATTCATCTGTCCTCCGTTTCTTTTCGGCGTAGTCACAGTCAGTTTCTTTCCTCTCTAACATCCATCCTCAGGAGGGATGTATGAGCAGAAAACGCACCAGACGTGGAACAAACCTCCACCAGATGGTAGGTGGAAGATGCTAGATACAAAAAAAATAGGCTTATGGGGATAAAGTAAACATGCCAATTTAGCAAAACTTTAATAAACAAATGTAATACACATCGACCCTTAGTCTGAACTTTGTTCAGAAGGGAGGCGGGGAATTGAAAGAGCGGACTGAAATCAGTTTAGAAAGCTGTACGTTACTGAAACACAAAAGCTCCACAATAAATTTCTTTGTCGTTTTACGAGAAAAGCACTCCTACAATTGATACGGTAGAACATTTCGACTGCAGCTTTTTCTTCATTACATTCACAAAATCTTCTGATTGACATTGGAATTGGAATAGACATGAAATTATTACTGTGGCAGTTATAACTGATATATTTAGACTGTAGACTGTCTCTACTGTTGAAGTGGCACTCGGCATTCTGCCGGTATGCAATCAGGGCTGAAAAGTTCACCAGAGGGTGAACCTTACTGATTATGGTGATCCCCTGACTTTTCCTCCAGAGCCTTGACTCTAGCGTTTTTTAGGTCATCAGGGCAGGACACGGCTCTAGCCCTTTCGGTGTCCTAGGCGGCCGCTCTAGGGTTGGAGGTTAGGGTTCTTGGGAGTTGAACCCTTGCCCCATGAGCCGCAACACACATCAGACATCACAATGGCTTTAAAGCTGAAGTAGGCCAGATTGGAGCAAATATGATTAAAAAAAGTTATTTTTCTAAAACGGTTGCTATATCGTGACAGTAGTAGTAGAGGTCTGCTGTCCATCTGCTGTCAATCACTGGCGAACACCGATCAAACGGTCAAACAAGGCCGCGCTGATCAAATATGAATCAATATTATGTTACATTAATGCCCTTTTCTCTCCTCAAATGTTTTCAGAATCATCTTGTAGTGCACGGTTTAGCTGTAAAATGAGAAAGTTTGTGACGCGCCGATTGTGAAATCTGGTGAAGGAACGCCAAGTTCCGGTCACATGACCTGAGCACAGCCAGTAGGAACGCTCTCTCTCTGAAATGACCTGTGATTGGTCAAAGTCTCCTGTCACGGGCTAGATTTTCTAAAGCCTGAAAACAGAGCCATGAGGAGGTGCAGAAGTCTAGTTATCTCTCAGAACACTTGAATTACAATATGCTGAAAGGTTATTACGGAATTTTTGCCCAATGATGTCAAAAATATACTGCCTACTGCCACTTTAAATGTATCGTGAACACATAGTTCATCTGAAGTTTCATCCACATTAGCACGGTGGACAGCCATGGACAGAGCTGTCTGATGTAGAGCGCTTCACTGCAACAAGGCAGACCGCGCTATTTAACTGAGGTCAACACACAAAACTATGATATTACGCAACTCTCCTCTGCTCTCCACAGTGTCCTCTCCTCTCCATCTCTCCATCTCTCCATCTCTCTGTCTCTCTCTTTCATTTAATCTGGTGCCTTGTAATATGTTTTCCCAGGTGGAGCAGATTTTCCCACATCTTCCTCCTTTTTATTCATTAACCTCACGTTGAACTGAAACAGCACCTCGTTATGAACATTTGAAAGGGACGGTGGAGCAGCCACTAATCAGATCAGACAGCAAGAAAATACCAGGGCACACACACACACACATACCAGGGTCAGGGTATAGATTCAACACACGCACGCACACACACATGCACACACACACACACACACACACACACACTACGTTTGAGAGTTTCCGCTGGATCTTGATGTAATGAAGTTGTGGTAAATAATGAAATAAATGCTTGAGTGGCCATTTAAAGGGATGAGATGATGAAGAAAGCGCTAGAGTTGAGTCATCTGTGTACTACTGTAGCGAGAGAGAGGAAGAAAGAAAGGATGAGAAAGAGACAGAGAGAGAAACATCCAAAGAGAGAGGATGAGAGATGGAGGACGGGATGGGGGTCTCATGCTTTTTGGCAATTAAAGTGATTAATTCCCCCCCGCTGAGGAGGTGGTGGGAGTTGGGGATGCTTGGTTAATGGAGCCAGATTAAGAATAATTGCTGCTCTGGCAGTCGCTCTGTAAAGGACTCAAAGAGGCTGAGAACACCCAGAACGGAGAGGAGAGGAGACCGAGTCAGATGCAGAGGTTGTTCTCACAAAGCGATGATACCCAGAGAGGACCTGCGAGGGGATGGATGGAGGAGAGCAGCATATGTGACGGAGCAAACAAAGGCTTTTATGAAAACTTTCAAATCCTGCTCATGTATGTTTTTCCCCCACAAATCCATTCTGGTATTTGTCCTTGATTGTCATTTTAGTAAAGACCTGATCCGGTATATAGTAATAGAGCTCCTTGTTAAAGGAACAGGCCAACATTTTGTGAAATATGTGGGAGAGCGGGGTCAGTTGGGACTCGTTTGTATTGATGGCAAATAACCTTCTATTACTTACAGGCTACTTGAACAGTAACGACAATAATATGATCCCTGAACAGATACACATGTCTGCTAAAAAAAAATCTAGTTTTTTAGAGCCCAACCCAAACATGAAAGGCACAATTTTGTTGTGCATTTTCCCATAATTCTGCCTCCCTGGGACCGTTGGGACACCTTGTTCTGGGCTAAAAAGATATGATTTAAATTGAAAAATGTGCAGTTTAAATTTGAACACCTTATATTTAAACATTCACTCAGTAGGTCTTATTCATTTAAGAAGAGCCAGTGTTGTTTTTGTCTGCTTTTTGTTGATTTGTAATAAAGTAGGAACTATAAACAATACTGTCCCAGCCGTTAGCTGGTTATTATGTAAATAAAAATATACTGCCTACTGCCACTTTATCTATGAAATTGGTCTTATCACTTAATGACACAAAACAGCTCTTTTTACTGATGAAATGTCCCTACATTGCTTTGCTTAAAGGTACCTTGATGGTGTAAACTTGAGCCACTGTAACCCTTGAATAGTGAAATGGTTAACTGTAGTTATGATTAGATGTAAAAATTGCAGGGGAATTTCTCTCTCTCCGCACACCCTGCAATGTTTCTGTTGTATCCTTTCCTTTTATTACCCTCTATGCAGCAGCATCCATTCGGGACAAGACCACGTGACGTCATCCCCGACAGGAATTTCTGGTCGGACAGGGAGGGTAGAGAGAGAGAGAGAGAGAGAGAGAGAGAGAGAGAGTGGAGGCGTAAAGGAGGAGAGAGATGAGGAATGAGAACATTACGCATTGGGTCGAACTCTGGCAGAGTGAGAGCTTAAGTGAAATGGTTCCCCATGGGAGCGAGACAGAGGGGTGGTGGGGGGATGGAGTGCGACTCCTTGCCAGTCTGATTTGTCTCCTAAAAAGAGTCAGAGGAGGACATAAGAGATAGGACAACTGAAAAAGGGAAGGACACAGAGGAAAGAGATGATAATGGAGGAGGAGGAGGAGGAGGAGGAGGTTGTAGTGAGGGTTTCACCAGCACGCATGGCCCTAGCTTAGCCTGTGCTGACGGGACTTGTTGTCCTGAAGGCCTCAATGATTTATTAAAGTGAGGAGTGGCAGAGAAGAGGGCAGCCAGGCAAGCTCTGATTAACTAGGGGAGCGAGGGAGGACAAGCACTCCTCTATTATTCATTACTCCACAGGAGCACAGAGAGGGAGCGTGGCAAGAATAGCCCAAGAAAGACAGAAAGAAACAGAAGAGGATATTTTTGTAGACTGACCCCCACACCAGCACCACACTTTTTTAAAAAAAACATTTTTTAGTTTGTTTGTTTCCCTTTTTTTAGTGCGTGCCCTTGATGCGAGGCTCGCTGGGCTCAGTAAAGCTCTGTTTCTGCAGGGCCACGGATCTGTCTGCCCACCTCAGTGTCTGAGCGAGAGTGGAGCATGCATGCATAAATGTAGCCACACACATGCACACACACACACACACACACACAGGGTCTCCCTTCAAGGCAGTTTGTTGGCTGTCACATACAATACTCTCAAATATAGGGAGACATCAGTCCAGTTCTGGTCTGGACTGTTGGAAAACAGACATGGCACGTGACACGATTGCATCCATCACCCAACTGTTGTCGCAGCGACAAAAACGCACATATATACACACTTGTTTGTTGTCCCTAAATAATGAAGCACAGCTCTTACTGAGATCACACTATAAGATACTTTCCTGCCGCTGGTCTGACAGAACCAATCTCTTCAGAGGTATAACTGAGAGGAGCGTCTCTTCAATACTTAAAAGACAAAAACATACAACATTGATGACCTGTGGGTCCACTGGTTGTCTTCTTACAGTAAGACGGATACACCAGTCACGTCTGCAACAACGTCTATGTCACCTCCAGATTCACAAACAAAAATATGAAATGAACCTGTCCTTTAAAGCAGCAGTAGTCAAGATCGGAGCAAATATGATTCACAAAAGTTATTTTTATAAAATGGTCACTATATCCTGACAGTAGTGCATGAGACAAATTATGTGTCTCTGTGTCCTCCGGTGTCCTCCGGTGCTCCGAATGGCATTTGCAAGTATTCACAAACCGGAGGAAAACAACCAATCAGAGCTGAGCTGGAGGCTTGACGTCTCTGAGCAGCTGTCAATCACTCATAAACTCCAATCAAGTGGTCAAACTAGGCAGCGCTGATCAAATATGAGCCAATATTCTGTTCCTGTAATGCCTATTTCTCACCACTACAAACATCTTGTAATGTACAGTTTAGCTGTAAAATGAGAAAGTTTGTGACCCTGCAGCCATGTTGAGATCAGTTGAGGAAATACCAAGCACCGCCCACCAGCCGGAGCAAACTTTCTCATTTTAGAGCTAAACAGTACACTACGAGATGTTTCTGAAAACAGTTTATGCAAAAAATAGGCATTACAATAGTAATTCATATTTGATCAGCGTTGCCTAGTTTGACCATTTGAATGAACAGCCAATAGGAACGCTCTCTTTTTTGTAAAGATTTTGTAAAGCCTGAAAACAGAGCCATGAGGAGGTGCAGAAGTCTAGTTTTCTCTCAGAACACTTGAATTACAATATGCTGAAAGGTTATGATGGAATTTTTGCCCAATGATACCAAAAATATTCTGCCTACTGCTACTTTAAATATTGTTTTTCTCTCTTTTTGTCACCACCAGAACAGATTTCAGGTCGTAATAGCTGATTCTATTTGCTGTCAGTCAGGCCAGGTGTATTGGAGCACATTTGACATAACTTTCATTCCTCCGGCACATATCCCATCAAACAGAAAATTGTGTGGTGCGCTCAGAAAGGTATTCCATTCCCTCGCACTCTTTATTTCTCTTCATTCAATTTTCCCATCCTGCTCTGCCATTGTCTCAGCCTGCCCAGTTCTGCTCTTTACCTCATGCCTGAAAAGCCCATCTGCTCTTAGTGCTCTTATGTGTTTATTTGACAGCAGCAGCAGCAGTTGAGGGTCGGCCTGACGTGTCAAGTGGGGTTGTCAGACCCTGATGGGCCAAAGAGGCCAGCTCCGATAATGGCCAGCATTGCTGAAATCACAGTGTGTAGCCTATATGTGTAGGTGGGGGGTGGGGGGAAGTGAGGCAGAACTGAACGCAGAGAGGAGAATGAGAATAAGATGAGAATAAAAATGTGCAACCACGCCGCAGACTGGGCAAGCACTCCTCCGCCACCCCCAACCAGCTGGCTGCAGCCCACGTCAATAACATGTTCATTTTGCTCCATCGTGGTTGTAATGGGGTTTCAATGAGGCATCAAATGAGTTCTGCTTGAGTGGAATCACCGTTCAGCACAAAACTCTTCACTACTGCAGATACTATTCTTTCTCCAGTGCAGCAAAGAGCAACAGGGAGAGAGGGGCCCAAGGGACATGTGCATTTGTGGTTGCAGGCGGGAGCGTGGCTGAGACTCAGTGATCAGAAAAATAGAAAACCCAGCATACGACGTGAGGTAATCTAATCTCACAGCTCTGAAACAGATAGATCTCAGAGATAGGCAATGTTTCATTCTCAGTTTCAACAAGAAACATTCAAAAATGTAGTTGTTATTGTGGCACTGTGCTGTAGTGGATTGCATTAGGTTGAGTTTTCTGCAGCAAATATTAAAATATTCAGGATAGCAGTCTTTTGAAATTGGTGATCTTGTGAGTTTTTAGAGGTCTGAAGAGGCAAAACCTTCACAATAAGAGATGAAAGAAAACCTATATTGTTAGAGGTAAAGAAAATGTTTTTGATGATATCTGGAGACCTTTTATGTACTTCTTAAGACATGATGTTAATGTTGGTGAGGGATAGGGTAGTATTATGGTCTTGTACATTTATCTGAGAAATACCCTTTATTTTATTTTATTTTATTTTATTTTGATGTTTACATATATTTTTTAGGGCTGTCAATCAATTAAAATATTTAAACACAATTAATCGCATGATTGTCCATAGTTAATCATAATCGCAAATTAATCACACATTTTTTTATCTGTTCAAAATGTACCTTAAAAGGAGATTTGTCAAGTATTTAATACTCTTATCAACATGGGAGTGGACAAATATGCTGCTTTATACAAATGTATGTATATATTTATTATTGGAAATCAATGAGCAACACAATACAATGACAAATATTGTCCAGAAACCCTCACAGGTACTGCATTTAGCATAAACAATATGTTCAAATCATAACATGGCAAACTGCAGCCCAACAGGCAACAACAGCTGTCAGTGTGTCAGCGTGCTGACTTGACTATGACTTGCCCCAAACTGCTCCTTAGGTTTTCTGGTTTCATATGATACCAGTAAGGTTTAAAACAGTCAACACTTTGACAACCCTAATATATTTTTTAAATTTTTGTACTACTTTTTACTATTAATTATTTTTATGTCTGTGTTCGGCTGATGGGTGGGGTGATGGGAGGAAGTACGGGATGGAAAATGTTTTACATAACTGTTATTCACTGTACCGTTTGATGCGATTTGCAAACTGAAAACCAATAATGTAAAAAACAAAAAAGATTACAGAAAAGACAGAAAAGATGAGCATAATTTTTAAAGCAGAAATATATTTTTTTTTTGTTTTTTTAAATCTTCTTTTATCCTTTTATTCATATTGTGACCCCCATGCTGGGGACCACCAATTTAAATGAATGTTACACTTTTTTCCATCATCTAACCAAAGAATTGTCTTACAGAAAGTATGAAAACCTATCATGAAAATGACCAAAATTGAATTCCCTCTATGCGAATAATTACATTCAATCTGATGAAATGACTCATGAGTTTGCATTTTCTTCCTAGAAAGCTGCTGAATGAAATTACAGTACACATTGTCTCACCTCCTAGGTTGACTTGTTGAAGAAATATAATGTTTTATGAATAAAGATGAGACTAAACATGGGCATTTTGTAGTGTATGCTCCTTTTCTTCACCGCGGCCTTCTAGTTGAGGCCAGGAGGAGATCTGTTTCAACATTATCTATTCTACCACGGACCAGTGGACACTTCAGTCCACTTAAATCATCTGAATTATTCACCAGAAACACTGAAACCACTACTTTAGCTCACCACAGCTACACACCACAGTGTGTGTGAGTAAACTGTGCATGTGTCTCTGTGTATGTCATCATCCTCATCATATGTTTTCTATAATCTACATGAAATTAAAAAACATTAAACATCAGTCAGCTTCAAACAGTGTTGACACTGATCTTCCTCAGGGATTGCGATGAAGCATGCGAGCGTTGGTGTTTTCTTTAATACCAGTGGGGTAGAGATAGTCTGCAGATCAAAAGGCTTGAGTCAGACTTAATTAAAAAAATATTAATCATGTTTGTAGTTTTTTTTTTTTTAGTAATTATCCTTTTACATAATAGTGAAGCTAATTGATTCATTAAGAATCACAGCAGTTGCTCGGGTGCTCGGTGGTGTAAGAGAACACGAGAATAAATAGAACTTCAAAGAAGAAGAAACAAAGTGGTTTAATATGACACACACTGATGCTGCTGCAAAACGGCCTCAATAAATGGTGTTTTACTATATGTTAGTTTACATTTGCTGGTAGCGTTGACGCATGTAAATGTGCTGAGTTTATATTTGATTATACAGTGTCATCTGCTGGTCAGTAAGGGACATTTCACATTTCTTATTTTAAACCACAAACACACGACTGGAACAAACGATTACAATGGAAACCAAAAAAACATGTGATTCATGTATTTATTGAGTATTTTAAACATTTGGTCACCCCTTGAGAGGGGTTACAGGTTAAAGGGGAACAACAGCCAAATTAAGAATTCCAATATGTTCTATCCACGGCCGAGGAAAGTTCAATCAGTATTTGTGAACATGAGCTCCTCTCTTTCAAAGCCAGATACCAGAGAAGTAAGTCTCAAACTTGTGATGTTATAAAGTCTAGAGCTGCTCCATAGACGATGAATGGGAGACTGATTCTGTGGACCCACAGAATGTTTGTTTTCTTGTTTTATACCCAAATGAGCTTTATTCTATTGTAGCGTTCTTAGTTATGAAACAGGAATTGTACCCATATACTCAGAACATTCCCCTAGAAACTCTCAGTGTCATCTACAACAGTGGTTCCCAACCTGGGGTCCGGGCAACCCTTAGGGGGGCGCCAAAGATCACAGGGGGTGTGCCAGGATTTGTCTACTCTGAGGTTGTCAAAAGTAGATTTGCACGTCTAACTATATATAATTTCTACAAAAAGATATATTTTGTGCTACTTAGAAGGTCACATTCTGTTTAAACCTGGTATTTAGGCACAGTAGCACTAATATTACTAGTATTATACTATTTATAGAATTAGACTCCAGTGGTGGCTGCGTAGGATTGTTTCCGACTTGTATGAACCAAACATTTCTAATAATTCCAGAGCGTTGTAAAGTCCAAAAGTCAACATTTGTTGACTGTCTTAGACCGTAGGAATAACATGTATGAATTTTGAAAATGGCCGTTATTCCCCTTTAAGTGGCCCCTCGCAACAAAAGTGTTACACTGGAAACTAATAAAAACACAAAACAAATGCATCACCAAACATTCATTCTACCACAGTGAATACACACACATCCACAAAAAGACCACTTTCAATGTCATAGAAATATGTTCTCTTCCAAAGAGATTAATTTATATAGGCAGCATAAAAAGCCTACATGGTGTGTTAGGACTAGAGCCAAGTAGAAACCAGCCAGATGCAGTTAAATTAGGCTGATTTAAAAATATGTAAGGTCTGCAGCCACATTTGTAGGAAAAACATGTTCGAAAAGAACATTTGGCTTCTAAAATCACGTGTGTGGCTTTTATTAGGATTCATCGGAAAAACTATTTGCAAAAACTGTCATTATGTACATACGAGTTAGCAATATCATAAAAGAATAAAAACCTAATGTTAACTCCTGACCGCTCACTCAGTTTTCTATGCTTCTTTGACGTAGCAGCAGACAACTCTCCTCCAGTAATGAGTAGGTTGCTTTTGCTCTGATTGAAGCAGCCCTTTGCTAAATTGAGCAATCATGGGTTGTATTTGTTGACGGCATGCAGCTACATTGACCTCGCTGATGAGTGGACTACAGCCACTGTTTGCATTCTGATTACCAACCAGCCGATGAGTCAGAAAGGTCGACTTCTGACTGGAACACAGCTGAGCAAAACAGCAGGGAACACGGCCCTTTGTAACCTTTGGATAGACAGGCGTAGTTTGACAGAAGAGGTTTAGCACAGTGCAGAGCTGTAGCTTCACTAGAAAAAAAATATCTTACAGCAGAGATGTCTTCTAGTCTAGAGAGATGTATCCTCGTCAGTGAGCCGTAAACGAATACCGAGACTTCTCCTTCAACTCTCCTTGACTGACAGATCAAAACCACTTCTCATGCCCTGCAGCGATACAGCCTTTCCATAATCACACAGACGCAGTCCTGTCAAATACCAGTGTGAAGCTGTAAGGCACACGCAGTCCTCTGCACGAGTTTGACCATCATCAAGACACCGCTTAGCAGAGAGATTTGGGTCGAACCTTTGGGAAAAGCTGGAAAAAAACAAAACATTAACAGTCATTTTTTTTTTTCTGCATGACAATCAGGAGGGGAAAGCTAAATTGTTCAACCCTTCATTTAGAAATTGGTATCTTACCCCAAAGTAGTTGTTTGGAACGAAGCCCTCCCTGCCACAGAGCGAGGCCCACCACCAGTCCGAGCCTTCAGGTTTCTGCAGGATGGTGACCATGTCTCCCTCTTTGAAGCCCAGCTCATCGGTTGCCTGAGACGGGTAGCTCCACAGAGCGTACAGCACCCCGCTGTTCTCCACCCCCATGGCCTCCTCCACACCTGGGATCACAAAGAAAACAGGATATGTATGCATGTTTATGCATGTTTTCCCTTGAGTGAGAATATTTGCTAAAAGCCATAGGCTAAATGTAAACATGAGTTTTCTGATGGATGTTTTAGCATCAGCTATATGATGTGTACGTATGTGAATGACTGATGGGAGACTAAGACTCAAACCCGTCACATTTAACAATCGGTTCATAGAGCAAAGGTCAGAGCCTCGGGAACTGTCAAATGGTGTCATTTTATAATTTCTTCTATTATGTTTGACTTTTAGCATTTAATAGTGCCATGTCATAGGGTGTGTGTGTGTGTGTGTGTGTGTGTGTGTGTGTGTGTGTGTGTGTGTGTGTGTGTGTGTGTGTGTGTAATTGTCTCACCCCTAAGGAAGGTCTCGCACGCCTCAAACCCTACAGCGTAAGGATCACACTTCTGGGAGGCGGTAGCGCCGTCGCTCTCCGTCATGGCCACAACGGCGGCTCCGTTCCTCACCAGGAACTCACACAGAGGAAGGTCGTTACAAGAAGCTGCACAATGCAGCGGAGTCCTGTGGGCCAACAAACTGGCAGTTAATACGTGTAGCAGAGTACAATCTGAAAATGTCACATTATGAACTCCACACATTGGCAAACTCAAAACTTAACCTGGAACCATTTATGTGCTGAGGTACGCGAAACCTTTACAGGAGGCCAAAGAAAATGAGAGAGACAGTGGTGGAAGAAGTATTCAGATCCTTTACCTCTCAGTGTATTATTGTACTACTATATGTGATGTTTCGGGATTCATATTACTACTGCATTAATGTGTATGTTGCATTTTACTCATGGTTGTGCAAATTTGAACTCCTTTAACTAGGCCTACTGTTGAGTAGTTTAATCTACAGCGATGTATCATATTCTATAAGATCATCATATGTTTGCAGTGTTGCGGTCCTGCGAGAACCACGTTATCTCTAAAAAGTCAACTTTTCACGAGCTCAGCTTTGTGACGATGCATTTTCCAGCTGATCCAAGAGGGGTTTTAAATATTATATATAATATAATTTATTTAGCTTAAGAAGCAGGAGAATTTTCTCGACACATAAGGAACACTTCACAGTTCAGTTTATCACAAACATTCAAAATCAAACACATCTGGACTAAACTAAAGCTGTCAGATAAATGTAAATGTAGTAAAAAGTACAACATTTGCCTCTGAGACGTAGTGGAGGAGAAGTATAAAGTTACATAAAAGGGAATGGGAAGTACTCAAATAAAGTACAAGTGCCCTGAATTTGTACTTAAGTATAGTACTTGAGTAAATGTACTTAGTTACATTCCACCGCTGGAGAGAGGATACAGGTGTGAAAGAATAAGCAGATGTTTACCAGCCGTGGCTGTCTGGTGCGCTGACATTGGCTCCAATGCGAACCAGGAAATCCACCACATTGTAATGTCCCCCACAGATGGCGTTGTGAAGGGCAGTGATGCCTTCATCATTGGGTTGGCTGGGGTCGTTCATCTATAGAAGACATTTCACACAGAGTGGATTCATCAGCTAAACTGTAAACTGTAATTACGCTACAAGAACTTCTGCTCTCAGATATTCTTAATCAACAAAGTGGGATTCGTTTCTGAGTCGCTCGCTAAAGGTTCAAAGAATATGGACATACATTTGTTAACACAAAGTCACTTTGTAAACCTATTCAAATTTCTATCCAATCAAATTCACAGACATTACGCCCCCTTCTGACACAAAACCATTATTTGCCAATCAGCTGTCGACGTTAGGAGATGTTAGCAGACCAGCAAGCACACACCAGATTTGACAATGACAACAGAAAACAGCCAGGCCAAGTAAAGGCAAGAAATATACTATTTTTATGAGGGCTCGGTGACAGATTTCTTTTTTCACAAATGTGAATGACAAATGTGGGTGTCTCATTTGTGGCGTGAGCGTGTCAGTCGGTAGAATATGTAACATCGAGCGCCACTTCACCAAAGTCCACATCCACTTTTCATGGGACTTTCCGGCTAGTAGCGGTCTACGAAACAGAGAAGGTAAAGGAGCTGAAAACAATGCTTAAAAGACAACAGTCTCTGTTTACCAAACTGATGAAGAAGACCAACGCAGCAACAGAGGCTTTGTTTGGCGGCGCACATCCCAACAAAACACAAAAAGCCCTTCCACTATGGCGGGATTGCAATAGAGTCAATGAATGGCTGAAATGTTATTAAAGGGCCATAAAAGTAAGACAGAAATGATGTCTGCTATTGGTGATTTATAACTTGGTGCTATGAGTAGCTCTCGGCCACTTTCATTTTGTCAAATTAGCTCTCAGAGAAAAAAAGGTTGGAGAACCTAACTGGCTTTATCCACTTTATCCTCCTTCTAAAGCTACTGTCAGGATCACCTTGAGCCAGCTCTGAAACCAGACTGCTAAAATGAAAGTAGAAGCTGATGTGCAGTATGAGAAACTTCCAGACAAATGTATTTCGGTATGAAGGAGAAGTAGCAGGGATGTGTTGAATGCAGGCTCAGCAAACCTTCCCTGACTGAATGAAAGTTAAATATCACATATATTTCAGTGTTTCTTAAAGTCTAAATCCAGAACTGGAGCACCTACTATGGCAGTACACTTTACTGTCTTCGTTCAGACTGGTTTGAGGGACTTTTTACCCTGTAAATCTTTTTATGGAGGCTGCTGATGTAAGCTAAAAAGAATGCATCCTCCAAAAATGTATTACAAAAAATGTTTTTGTAAGAAAAGAAATAAAATATAGGAAACAATTAGAGCTGTCAAAGTTAACGCGATAACAACGTGTTAACACAAATTAATTTTAACGCCACTATTTTTTTAAGGCATTAACGCAGATTGTGATTTTCAGTTTTAAAGCTAGAGTGAAGATATATGAAACTAGAATGGCACTCGGAGAGCGCAGACCTCCGCCAAGGTGCGTGACTTTAAAAACAAATCACAGCTCACAGATGGCGGTACCGTGAGGTGGTCGGCTTGTTATTAACACGGTGTGTTTCCGTGTAACGTATCGGCGGATGCCTCTCTCATTCAGCAGCCTTGTTATGTTTGTATAACGTTACGCTACGTTGTCTCTCATCCCGTCATTTACCGCTTTTTTCTTTCTCACCGCGGACGGCCAGCAGCTCACGCACCTCGATGCCTCGCCACACATCAACACACGTATCTCTCTGCTCTCAGAAGGAGGTGGGGTCAGGCGTCATCATCGCGTCATCACTTACACTGCGCATGTGTTATACCCTGTGGTCTTAATTCTCAGTCTGATCGGAATCCTTAAAAAATGTCCTGAATCAGGATCATGATCCGGATCGCCACCAAAATCAAATGGATTGTTCATTGTGCCGCACTCCACACATCCCAAAAATGTAATCCTGCTCACAGACAAACAAACCAACAAACCAACGCCGGTGAAAACATAACCTCCTTCCTAGGCCTTCGGACTTGGCAGAGGTAACTAAAGCCTAAGGAATACATTGTTACCAACCATGTCATATTAGCTTGTTGTGAAGGAGGTTAAATAACGTTCCAAACTTACACTAAATTTTGGTGAGGAAAAACTGTAATGGCCATTTTCAAAGGGGTCCCCTTGACCTCTGACCTCAAGATATGTGAACGAAAATGGGGTCTATGGCCTTTATTTTAATGAATCAATTTATTTGTATCTTGTAATAAATCTTTATTCTCAATAGATTATGTTTTATATAACTAGTTGGTAGTCTTTAAATTTGGGATTTTTTTGTCAAACTTCAATTTAAAATCTACAGTTTTAATGATTTTGCTTCCCTTTCTGAATCAAAGCTTCATGTTTATTAAAAATATATATAGAATTTGTATATAATTATTAGTGCAAGTATTTTAGGTATGTGTCATATTCTGGCTTTGCCAGTCTTTTGTTATTACTTATGTTTATGTGATTTTGGTTTGTGTTTGGTTTCTTTTATATTATTCCAGTGTGTCCTGTTTTATTTTGTAATTCTCTCCTCCTGTGTCTTGTCTGGTTTTACTTCCCACCTTTGTGTTTTCCCGCCTTTTGTTGATTGTCTGCCCCGCCCTGATTTGTTTCACCTGTGTTTAATCATGTCTTGTATTTAAGCCTGTGTGTTCCCCTCTGTCCTGGTTGGTTCGTTTGTCTCTCCAGCCCCGTCTACCTTGTCCTCCGTGTTACTTGTTACCTCCTGCCCTGATCCTGGTGTTCCTTGCGTTTCCCTGGTTTGTGTTTTTTTTGGTTTTGTCCTCTGTTTGGTTTTTGTTGTGTGTTTCTATTTGTTCTTTTACACTTTGTTCCCCTCCCTGTATTTTGGTTGTTTTTGGATTTTTCAGCTTGAAATTATTAAATCTCGCTTTTATTTTAAACTACTTTCCTGCCTGTTACTCTGCGTTTGGGTTCCCCGTTAAATTCACCTCAACACATGACAGTATGATTACTAACACTGGGAGTAGTAGCAGCAGATAGCTGTAGCTGCAGTACAGCAGTAGTCATACTTGCAGTGACAGTATATATACAATAAGGTATATTAGTACACACACACACCTCCTGTACGGCCCTCTGCACTGTCTCCAGTTCTCCGACCAACGCTCCGTCCAGCAGCAGGACGAGCGGGCTGAGGCGAGCTCGCCTCCCAGAACCTTTGTCCTGCTTGGCCCGCCGCAGAATGGAATGGTAGCACTGAAGGGTCAAACAGGATAAAGTAAAACACTTGACAGCAGAGAATGTCATCCACCACAGGGATTTACACCAAAATGTAAAGTTAGCTGTTTTATAATGAGAATCGCCAACAGATAATGTACAGTGTGCCTTTACAGAGGGTTGAATGCATAATATTTAATAAGGCAGTTTTTTTTCTAACAATTTGACACATTTCTGCTTGTCCAGAGATTATTACATCATCATTTTCTTCCTTACTCTGAATTCAGGATGCATCGGGGGTGCAGGTAGAGGGGCAGGAGGCGTCGCAAAGTCCTCTCCCTCTGAGGAGCTGCTGGACTCGCTACCTCGCTCCCCCTTCTGGCGGCGTTCCTTCCTGCGAAAAAGCTTGTCGATGAGATTCTTGTACTGGTTGGGCTGGTAATGGGAGGCCCTCTTCAGGGGCTGCGACTGGTCCACGGAGCCCCGTCTCTTCAGGGCCCGGGGGATTTCTGCCCGCATGCGGAGCAGCTCCTCCAGATTAGGAATCTCCTGGCTCTGGGCCTCAGGGGCCACCACTGGCTGTAGCCTGGTGGGGCTGAGGGGCCGGGGAGCTTTGGGAGCGCCCTCCCCTTTGCCCTCTGGCATGCTGGTTTTGTCCGAAATTACAGGCATGTGATGAACCAAGTCCAGCCGCTCTAACTCTGCGTCTATATCCCCTGAGTTCAGTGCTGCAAAAAGATGGATACCAAACCACATTTGTAACGCAACGTTAGTTGAACATAGAGAGCGTCAGAGTGTGTGTGCAGATGTTAAAGGTGTTATACCGTCACTGTACACGGCTGGCTGTCTCAGCTCAGGTGGGTGTTGCAGTGGATGGGGTACATGTTGGAGGAAGAACTCCCTCGGCATGGGTACAGGTGGTTGGTAAGGTGCCATGTCACCCTCTCCTCCCAGGATTCTGGGGTGGCGGGTTGTCATCGCTCCCCAGTGGGGGTTTTGGAGACGCATGATGACGGAGAGAGGGATGGGCTTGCGCTGGCGGGACTGAGTAGAAGTCGGGGGAATGGAAATACGGGAGATGATGGGCTGAGGGTGGTAAGGGGAGTGGACTGGGGATGAAACATCTGGAGGTACTGTTATACGCGTGTTACGGGGGAGAGAAGTATTGGAAAACAGGTGAGATTGAGAGCGAGGATCCTGGAAAAGAAAGAAAAGATCAGGGATAAATTATTCTAATCTAATCCCAATGTATCCCACTGTATAATGTGATCCAAATCACAGAGAATTATCAAATAACTCTGCAGCTCTATGCAGATATTAAGCCTCTTTTAGCTTGTTGTTTTGATTTTACGGTAAATTTAGTGTGTGGTTCAGTCTCAATGCTTTCATCAAAAACCTACCTGCTCAGCACCGAAAGGTAAAATATAATAAGAATAATTAATTGAGCCAAAAGGAAAATGAACACTAGGCTCGTAATATTGTTGCTTTGTGACTGCTGGATGGGAAAATAAATATTTCCTGAGACAACCTAACTTAAAGGGATAGTTTGGGTGTTTTGAATGGGGTTGTATGAGGTACTTATCCATAGTCAGTGTATTATCTACAGTACATAACGGTCGGCACGACCCCAGTTTGGACAAGCAGACTGGAGTTACCACACAGGAGCAAAGCAATGTACTGCTGTGGACGGGGGGCAGCAGCAATACACATTTTAACCACCTAAAAAAAACAATATCAGTTTAAGTTTATGCTATATTTAAGATATTTTCACTGCTGTACTTTACAGCCCTCTCCAAAGGGGAACTGAAGCCTTTGTGTCCATCTATGCTCTCGCCAAAGCCACCAGACTCCATTGAAAAAAAAACACAATTTTTACCTTGCAGATCACAGAGGTTGCTGATCTACTGCTGCCTCGATCAGTTAGTTTGTTTGTGTTATTGTGTGACTTTGGTTAGTTCAGATTCACCAAAGTCACACAATACCACAGACAAACTAACAGATCGAGGCAGGAATAGACCGGCAACTCCCTTGTTCTGTGAGGCAAAATTACAGGGTTTTTTTAATGGAGTCTGGTTGCTTTGGTGAGAGCATAGATTACGGCTTTAGTTCCCCGTTGGAAACATAGACCGTACAGCTGTCTCGTGGCAAGGTAAACTGGCAAAAATATTGTAAATATAGCGTACACTTAAACTGATGTTGACTGTTTTAGGTGAGCCTTTCTTTTAAGGATTAAGCAAATTCATTTTGCTGCTGCCCCCATCCACAGCAGTACATTGCTTTGCTTCTGTGCGGTAACTCCTGCCTTCTTCTCCAAACTGGGGGTGTGCCGACCACCGTCTACTGTAGGTAATACACTGACTATGGTTAAGTACCTCATACATCCCCACTTCAAAACACCCAAACCATTCCTTTAACAAGCCAGTAACTCTGTGCTGACTGTGTATCACACCGCTTTTAGTAGTTTCGATGGTTTTCTGACCCATAGAGGCCAAAAATGGACTAATGCATCTTTAAAAAAAGAAATGCTACGACTGAGTTTTGAGTTCAAGAGGATGGTGAATCCCCGCCCACAGTCTGTTAGCCAGTTCACCCTGTTACTGTCAGTACCTCCCATTTGGTGGATATCTGTGGCTTCTCAACAACTCGAGGGAATGGCTTAACACAGATTTAAGAAAAAAAAAGGGTTCGGGCTACAACACAAACCATACAAATAAATCTCTCACAGCACCTCTTTGAAAGCCTCTCTGTTAACACCACCCACCTTTTTGGGGCTCGGGGCCGGAGGAGGGCCATCGAGGTTGGACTCTCTCCAGTTGCTGTTTGGCACAGACGGCCGCAGCCACTCTGTCTCTGTAACAGGAAAGTGTTACGTTAGAAAACAGAGACCACATATAGAACAGCCAGAGCGCCAGGTCTTGTACCCAAATGGTTTGCCCTGGACTTATGCCACAACTTCCCATACAAAATCAAAGCTGAGAGAGTGTCAGATATCAACCAACTGTCATAGGTGTGGTGAGGTTTCTTCTCGTAGGACACGTCTAGATCTGTCTCATTCCACTTGCCAGAGCTCTTTTGCCGCTGCACACCCTCATCTGGGAGAGAGGGAGAGATTGGGAGAGAAAATAAGAGAAGAAAAGAAACACAGAAAACAGTGCCAGAAAGAGGGAGACATTACAAAAGGAGGCTTTAGTATTGCAGTACTTTACAGGCCAGTATTTCTCCAAGACATTTTATTTGTAGAGTTGGAGAATCTGTGAAAGGGCCATTAAACCCAGAGTAATTCAATTCTTTTGTGTGGGTTGATGGAGTATTTTCGTAGCCAAACTCTGTTAGAATGTTAAAAAATCAGGGTATTTTTCTATTTTTGTGGCAAACTGGTACGTAAGTCTAAAAATAAATAATAAAAAATATCATTCAAATAATGTTGTTTGAAGCTGCAGGGGTTGTGCAACAGCTTCATGGTATGATGAAGGGCTGTGCAATCTGGTGCTTGTTCTTATCACTGGTTGTGTAATATGTGTGATGTGTGCTTGTGATGTGCTTTAGTACACGTTGCTTTGTTGCCTGTTTCTTTATTATTACTACTATGGAGGCAGCTATATGAAAAGACAATGTGTCATATCATGTGATTAGCATTTGAGTCCAAGACAAGTTTCCCTATGGGGACAATAAAGTACTGTATATTGTATCGTACTACTATACTGTATAAAGATATGAAGGCCTTCTTTTTGTTCTGTCTTTGTTCTTGTTCTGCCTTCCAGAGTTTCACACCCATCTTTAATGATTACACATTGTTTGGGGTTCATTAAAGCTGGAGTAGGCAGATTGGGGCAAATATGAATAAAAAAGTTATTTTTATATAACGGTCACTATATCCTGACAGCAGTACATGAGACAGATAACCTGAAAAAAAAAAATCATGTTCCTCTGTGTCCTCCTAATGGCATCTGCAAGATTTCACAGACCGGAGGAAAACAACCAATCAGAGCCGAGCTGGAGCCTTGCCGTCTCTCAAATTAGGCTAGCTTTCCAACATCGTCGACCCTATCTTTAAATATTTCTGCTGGGTTTAGTTGCCATCTAACTACAGACACTTACCAGGTTGCCTGAAACCTCCAAAATTTCGAGGGAGCGTGCTGGATCCTGGATGGAAAGACAAAGGAGAGCGGCTTCTGTCTGTGCGAGGCGACCTGCGGCCCATCTGGCTGCTATCGTACGGGCTCAGCATGTTGGAGGAGGGCTGGGGTGAGGTAGGCCAAGGTGACTGCTCAAATGTAGAAGCCGTGGGGCTCGGGGAAGGGCTTCTATCCATGTAACTGATTGAGCCCCGTGGGCTCCTGTTGTAACGAGAGGGGGAATTACGCCTCGGGGTGTGAGGTGAATGTCTGGGGCTCTTCTGGACGTACGAGTAGATGTCGGACCCAGCTTGAGGAAGTGGAGAGCGTGCCTCCCTCTGGATCTTGGGGGATGACAGTGGGCTGTGGTAGGAGACAGTAGGGGACGGTGGTGTGTTTTTGCTGGAGTAGACGTCCACGGGATGGAAAGTTGTTGAGCTCGGGGAGAAAGGCTTGGAGCTGGAGCTGCCATTACTGCTGCCACTTGACTCCCTCGTAAAGATGGAGGTGTTGGACAGACTGGTGGGGCTGGTCTGAAGGGAAAATGTATTTGTTATTAATAAATATTAAATGGAATGACTATTACTGTGCTGGGTATCAAAATGTTTACATTGTTTCATTGTAACAAAGATAAAACACTTATTTTGTTGGCATTCAACAACTGTTGCACCAAGGGGTCTTTGACAGTCCACCAATAGAGTGCTGCAGGGTTGACATATTTTTGTAGGCTAACCAGGAAGTTAGCATCGCCCTGGTTCCCTCAACAAAAAGCCAATGGGATTTTTCCATTGGGTTTTGGATTATTGCAGAAAATAAGCTCTGTGGCAAACAAATGTTTACGATACTTACACGTTTTTCTCCGTAAGATAATCTTCACAAATGACCACCACGTTTGTGATTTTTGAAGCTTGAATACGGCAGAAGTAAAGAGCTAACGTTAGGCTGTAAACGAACTACAACACGGTCTCATGACTTCATGTTGCCACCACTAAAATAAAGTTGTGATGACATTTAGTTGTCTCATATAGCTACTTAAAGGCACGTAAAGGATTCAAAATTGACGAGTGGGGTATTTACTGATGTATTCTATGTCGTAAAACAAAAGGTTAAAATTAGGGCTGTCAAAGTTAATGCGATTATAACGCGTTAACGCAAACTTGCTTTAATGCCACTAACTTCTTTATTGCATTAACGCAACTTGCGATTTTTTAGCGGTAGCGGGCTCAGTTTTCAAGCTAGATTGAATACTGACACTGGTATCATACAAAATTAGAAAAACCTAAAGAATCCATTGGTACCAACCATGTCATACTAGCTTGTCACAAAGGGCTAAATAACGCTCCAAACTTACGCTAAATTTTGGCGAGAAAAAACTGGCGTTGACATTTTCAAAGGGGTCCCTTGACCTCTGACCTCAAGATATGTGAATGAAAATGGGTTCTATGGGTACCTACAAATCTCCTCTTTACAGACATGTCCACTTTATGATAATCACATGCAGTCAGCACACTGACACACTGACAGCTGTTGTTGTCTGTTGGGCTGCAGTTTACCATGTTATGATTTGAGCATATTTTTATGCTAAATGCAGTACCTGTGAGGGTTTCTGGACAATATCTGTCATTGTTTTGTGTAGTTATTTGATTTCAAATAGTAAATATATACATACATTTGCATAAAGCAGCATAATTGCCCACTCCCATGTTGATAAGGGTATTAAATACTTGACAAATCTCCCTTTAAGGTACATTTTGAACAGATAAAATTTTTTTATTCATTTGCGATTAATCACGATTAAATATTTGAATCGATTGACAGCCTTAGTTAAAATCTCTCAAGCTTGTGTTAACCACAGACCTTATTTCAGGCATCTAACTAAAAACCCATTCAAAAAACCCATTGACTTCCAGACGAAGGAACCGGAAGGGCTAAAATACTAACTAATTTCTGGGTTATAGGACTCATTGTTGTCAATTTCAGTTTTATTTTTATTTGATAGGGACGTTGCAATTTAACATAGCGCCAATACAGGGCATGAAACTGATGTGCTGCACACAGAGTTTATAGCTATTGCTAATACACATCTCTTGCACCACTCTATGGATAAGACTCATGGAATATGTTGTTGTCGAATATATTCACAACGTAACTATTGTTTTATTTTGAGTAATATAAAAAGGTGTTTAACTTTTACTGGCCAGTACAGCTGTAGATACCCATTTATCTTAGAATATGGACAGATAAGGAGCACATTCCATCTTTTAAGAAAGAATGATGAAAGAAACCCGTGAATGGAAAACCCAGATGGAAGCCAACTATGAGAGGGTGCGAGACTTCAACTCACTAAAGAGGGACACTCTGGAGGAGACCAGTACTGGAGGTGTGTTCATGTGTGTGTGTGTGTGTGTGTGTGTGTGTGTGTGTGCGTACCTGAGACTCAGCCTTTGTGTTGTTGGAGGAGGCCTCCTTCAGCAGGGAGTTGAACTCTCTGGATAACTCATCTGCTGTAGCCAGCGATGCATTCAGATCATCATTTATCGTCTGGACTAAACACAAACCACATAAGCACCACAGACAATTAGCACAGGATATTACTCCCATGTGCACTCATATACACTGAGCCAAAGACAAAGACAAGTCAAGGATATGTGGAAACTCACACAGCATGCTGCTGCCAAAGCTCGCCTGAGAACTCATGGCTGTGAGGTAGCAGCACTCCGCTCCTGACAAAAGGAAACACACCAGTTAGGAGAAAAGTGTCACACACCCTTCAACTGACAAAGATATCACTATGTCATTAGGTGGATTCCCATTGAGCACTAGGCATTCTATGGAACTCGGCATGCCCCCGTCAACGATAAACCGCAACAAAGATTTGCAAGAGCAGGCTCTGCTCTGTCATTCCAGTCCACTGAGCCTTTGACTCTTACTTTGATGCAATAAAATTAGACTTGCTGTGGCTTCAAACTGAAAATGCTAAGGAGTGTTTAACCCTACCCTTTCTCTCCTGCTGCAGGCTCCCAGCCGTCTCAACCCTCCAGGCGCTCTGACAAAGGGACAACTTTCTGTGAGCACATAACCTGAAAAACCTTCGTGTCTACACAAGCCACTATGTCCTCATTCTTTGGCAACTGCACAAAAGAAAAAAACACTTGCAGGCATGCCTGAAACAACGAATCACTCCACTACATGACCTCCTAGTCCTTTGAGGCCCCTTTCAGGAAAACTGGTGTCTGTCCTGTTTGCTGACTCAACCACATTATCTGGGACGCCAGGTGTTCCAACTTAACATCACGTATGACTGGTCTGTTTGAAAGACTATTTCAGACAGACAGACAGACAGACAGGTGCACCGCACAGATAATCAAGTAGGTGACAGGCTATATTAAAAATCCACACTGCCAATAGGTTAATTAGTCCAGACTGGTTGCAAAAAGCTATTCAATGCTATGCCAAAGAATCACTGAAAAAAAAATATCTGCATGGGAAATGATTCTTCATCATTAAAAGTTTCTGGTTTGATTTTCTGCTCACTAATATTCTCAAGCATATTTGTATATATGTCATATGTGACAACAACAGCTGTCAAATATTGAGGAAATAAAGACTTTGGGCAGATAAATTGTCAGCTCCTATTTGTTTTGCAGTAAGTGTGACAAATGTTAGTAAAATAAATAATATAGACCTTAAAATAATGTTCAATAGCTTGATGAATTTCCCAATGGTTTTATTCCTTAAAAGGGTCACGTCTAGAAGGTAAGTTGCGAAAATGTCCAAAAACTCTTGCGAGACTTGTTGCCTGACGACCTATCATAACCTTAAATGGATAGTTTGGGTGTTTTGAAGTGGGGTTGTATGAGGCACTTATCCATAGTAGGTGTATTATACAGTGGATGACTGTCGGCATGCCCCCAGCTTGGAGAAACAGACAAGGATACCGACACCCAGAGCAAAGCAATACAGTGCTGTGGACAGGGACGGCAGAGAAACGTGTTTTAGCCACCTAAAAATACGTGCACGTGCGGCCGGCCCGGCTATGTCAACGAAGCACGGAGAAGCACGGATTACAACACAAACAGAGGGAGAGAGATTTCATTCTCTGCTCAGGTAGATATTACTCCTCTATATCTTCACATAGACAATAGTTGTTTCATGCGATATTAATGTTCTGGATATTGTATAGAGCACCTTTAAAATACAAAATATTAGTGCATCTTTCTCTTTCAAGTGCTGTAAAGCCTTACTACTGTGGAGAACATTTTTAAATTCCTGATAGGTCTTCATGTACATAACATAAATGCCATATTAGTCTAATATGTTATTTCCATTAGACAGTAAATATGTGAATGTTGGGGCTGACAAAATATCTGAAAATTGAAGTTAAATTGAATGTTTAACCAAGTGTGTCGAGCCTTCCTAACACACCTGTCCCCCATTTACAATCGTGCCCTAGTTGAACTAATACCAGCCATGTTATTATGGTCTCACAGACAGACAGAAAGTGAGGTCAGTCTCTCATCAGCCTGTGAAAATTAAGGAATCCACTGTCACTGATGATTCAACCACAAGGCCTGCTATGTGACCTCGCAACATTTCTGTGAGATATTTTGGTACGTTTCCTACTTCAAAAACAAACCATGGCTACTCTTATACTGTAATAAAACATCAATTTGTTTTGTGTATTGTCTTATAGACATCACTCTGTGAGAAATTGTTGTAGTTTATTTTTTTCTTGTGCCCACTATCCCTTAACGTACCTTGTTCTTAGTTATACCAGAGTAACCTCCGTTTGTTGGAGGTTGTACTTTTTCAACTTCAAACTTATTGAGTAGTTGTGTAGAAATAGAAACCAAGATATGATAGGCCACTGTTAGACAGATTTCTAGTTGCTTGAAAGGTAGCCTATTAATTCCCAAAGTTTCAATGGATGCTCCATGTTTCCTCCTGCTTCAACTTTGTTAGGTTTAGGTTCAATACGTCCCAGACGTTATTATTTGTATCTGTACATGAGAAACTAATGAAACTGATATTGATCTTACTTTGGGGAAGACAACAAAAAAGCTGCAGGGTTCCTATAAGCTTCTTTTGTTAATGTGGGCATAAACAGGAAGGGGTAGAGGACGTTTATCTTTGTTGCCAACCCAGTTTGTTATTACGCCTGATACAATAGGTACACATACAAATTGTGCAAATTTTAAAACTAGACCAGCGTCTGGATAAGCCCCCAGCACCAGTTGAACATTAGCCAGGGCCAGAGGAAAACATGTGTTATGTAAGGTCATCAAACTGAAGTGTACAGGCTGTAGCTGGGAATCGTCATGTCTCACATTCCTCAGCACTCCTCCCAGTGAGGCATTCGCCTGACACACACAGTCTGGGACACTTATCTCCGTCAAGAGCAGCTCACACAAAAAGAGATTACACTCTCACTGACTCACAAAGGTTAGGTCGATCACTCACTCACTGAACTCTGCCTTTCCTGCACACAAATTCATTCACCCCGCCCCTTTCCTCTTTACTGGTTCTATGACAATTTTTACTGTGTTGGTGACTGTTTTTGTTACTCTATTGTTACTCTGTCAGTACATCATCAAAACTATATTTTACTTTATTTACTTTTTAAATAAGTACTGTTGTAAAACAATAAGTACTTAAAGGTTCTCTATATGATATCCAGAGCATTAATATAGCAGCAAACAACTATTTGCTATGTAAAGATATAGTGGGGTAATGTCTACTTGAGCAAAGAATGAAGTCATTCTCCCTCTGTGTGTGTTATAATCCAAGCTTCTCCTTGCTTTCTTGACATAGCGTGCCGGTTGCGCGTGCCTTTTAGCGCATGTTCGTGTGCCCCACTGGCTAGCTCACGGTTGCCGCTTTGCACTGCTCTCATATGGCATTTACAATTGATAACGCCATCCCAACCGATGGCGCCGTCACGGAAACGTAGCACCCACCCCCGGTTTCTCCCCCCCAGGTAAACACTGTTAGCTTTGTCAGCACTGTTGCCTTTGTTTTCACTGTTAGCGCTATTAGCTACAAGCTGTTGCCATGTTGAGAGCCGTGTGGAGTCAATTGAAATGCACCCCATCTCGCAATTAGCGCCTTTAATAAGAGAACAGGTGTAAGAGCATGTAATTAAAATGGCTAACAAAGTGTTTTGTCAACTTAAAGGGGACATATCATGAAAAACTCCCTTCCTTTCCAGTGCTTGTGCTCATTCATTTGGGTATCTGGAGTGCCTACCAATCCACAAATTGTGGAATAAGACAACCCAGTCAGTTTTTTGTGGGCTGCCAAGATCAGAAAACATGTGATTCAACAAGCCATTCAGATTTGGCTCCCCTTCCTATGTCACGTGCTGGCTTATTCGAATATAGGCTACTGCCCACAGCTTGAGAACTACCTTTGCAAAGGTGCTCCATATTTTTCTCGCAAGCCAATAAGAGTAGACTGGGCTTTTTCAGAAGGGGGGTCTTAAAGAGACAGGAGCTAAAACAGAGCGTTTCAGACAGAGGGTGAATACAGGTATATTCAGACAGACTGTAGGAGAAAAATAATGTGTTTTTGAACATTAAAGCATGTAAACATGTTCTAGTAAAAAAACAAAATACAAGTATGAATCTGAAAATGAGCATGATAAGTCCCCTTTAATAATAATAATAATATAATAATGCATTTTAAAAGGTTCATTCACAGGACAATAGACAGAACCAAGGGTATTGCCTTACTTCCCTTATGACTTTATACTTCTCCTTCTATCATCTCCCATCATTTTCGTTTTTGTTGTTGTTTGAGGTGATAGATTATTTTACAACAAAATTATCTTGACAGCTTGTGTCAGTAATTTGCATCTTGTCTTCCTTTGCTTTTCTTATCAGCATATTTTATCACTGTGCAAATAAACTAAGGTAAACTCAACAGCCTTGGCTGGACTTTGTAAAATGAAGGTTTCAAGAAGAGAAGCATATAGTGAAGTTTTAGGAACAGGTAACATACATGCAGTTATCACATAAAGAATCAAGTGAGGCAACTGTCACACCTTAAACGCACAGTAGAAATGGGGTGTTGGTCTGTAAGTTTTGAAACACAGAGACATTAATCATCTGAAAATGTGAAGTGGACTGACAGCTTGTGGCCACTGCAGTGGTCCTGTCCCGTACTATTCCAGGCTTGCGGATCTGCTGCTGCACTTTGGTTACTTTCTCAAGAGAAGTTTCCTGGAAACCGTATGCACTTTCTGTCCTGTTTCTTTCCAGTCTTGTGATTACGATGTCAGCTGGTTCTACCATTTTAACATACAGCAATTAGCTCTCTCGAGTGGTAAAGCCAAGATGAAAGCCACGAGATGAAACCATGAAGGAGTAACTAAACTACTGGCTACCTCTGTATACTATTAACCATTTGGGAACTTTGTTAACGGACACTCAGAAAAGCAGAGAGATACTGTGGGTGGCAGCAGGGAGATTTAAGGATTATAGACAATAATCATTAGCTTTGCAGGGTGTGTCTGACCAAGACTACATGCGGTCCCTCCCTCTTTCCCTCACCAACAATTGCAGATTACTCATCTACTGTAACCGATTCTCTAGTTTCTGCTGAACTCCATTAATTTCCTCCCCCTCCTGTTGGTTCCTCCTTCAGATCCTTTCTTCAGATCCTTCTGGCTTTGTCTCTGTTCCCTCTTGGCAGGAAACTTGGCTGAGACTAAATGATGAAAAAAAAATCCCTTGATACAACTGAACACCTCCCTTTGTGGCTTGCGTTTCATTTTTCTTTGTCATGGAGTCCTAAAACCTTAATATTAGAGCTGGGACGACACACCTATCTCCAGATTCAATAGTATCACAATACTTGGATGCCGATTTGATTTGTATTGTGATTTTTAAGTATAGCGATTATACAAGTATTGTGATTCGATATTACAATTTATTGCGATTTTTGTTAACTATTTTAACACTAGACCATGGAAAAATGTTGAATCATACACTTCTAGGGACTTTTACTGTGGGAAATATCTAAATTAATACAGTGAATATTTTCAGCATGTATGTAGTCAGAGAGTCCTGAAGTCAAATATATCAGTCACTGTCAGGAATTATTTATTCCATTTTTTCCAGCAACCCAAAAATCAAAGAAGAAAGACATTTCCCTCATAAATTAGTGGTATTTTCTTTTTAATTTATAAGGGACATGTAATGTTTTATACTTCTGGTAAATATAATCCAATTAATCATATTTCCATATATGTATTTTGTATAAACAGTTCCCTTTGTTAACACCTTATTTTGAAAGCCGGACGTAGTCAGACGTGTATACTTCTGCTCACTTCGCCAAGTCCATCGCTAGCTCTCCCCGTCAGCTCCATTCTCTTTATACATCCATAGTCAGCTCCATCGGGGCTGTTGGAATACATTTAACATAAATCTCAAAATACGGGTGCTCTACAGCTGTAACGTCAACCGATTTGACCACAGAGATGAGAGTGACGGCCAGCTTGACCGCACGTTACCGCAATACGATAACGTTTCCTGTTCATGACAGAGTCAGCATGCAGCTTTAGCCGTGATGTCTAGCTCTGCTTTTCCTGCAATGTGTGAAACCCAAAGTGTTTCCATACTTCACTGTATGTGTAGTGTTTGCCACGCTGGATATAAAATGTGAGGGTGCAGGTCGTATCCACGTGGACTCTCCGCCGTTTTCTACTTTCTCATCTCAGCCGGCTGCGGTTTGTTTTGGTTGACTGATACGGAACGGATATGACGTCACGTTACTCAGACTACAACAATAAAAGCGGTACCTTCCTTCTACCTCCACATAGACTCAAATTAAGCAAATATAGGAGCTATGGATTCTGGCATTAAAAAATCGATTTCAAAATTGTAAAAAACATAGGTGAATCAATTTTTATTCCACCCCTACTAAATCTGGCTGTATGTCATCATGCAGACAACATAAACTAAATAATGTCTCACAGGAGAATAAACCTCTGCCCATGATACACTCTCTTAGGTTCCAGTGGAAAACATAAACCCTTGTATTAAAGTTTAATTTCTCTTAATCTCTTAATTGCTCTTACGCAGCTTGCTTTGAAATATCTGCAATAACATTGTGTCAAGTCACTTTTCATGCCAGAAGCCCAATGTCAAAGATAACATCCAGTGTGATGTTTACATAGGCACACCACTGTCTCATGTGATGGGAATCGTTTGACATGGGCTGTAGGCATTTCTGGATTCTGACAGGAGATTAAGTCAAATTGTGCAAATACAAGTGGGAGGTATTCTATAACTATCATGTAAAACACCACTTTGTGGTTCTCATTTTCAGTATCTGCCAAAACCATAGAAAGAGTGTTTCCCAAAAAAGTTGCCATAAAGTAATAAGAAGGGCTGTCGATCAATTCAAATATTTAATCGTGACTAATCACATGATTGTCTGTAGTTAATCACGATTAATCACACCTTTTGTATTTGTTCAAAATGTACTTTAAAGGGAGATTTGTCAAGTATTTAATATTCTTATCAACATGGGAGTGGGCAAATATGCTTGAGGTCAGAGGTCAAGGGATCCCTTTGAAAATGGCCATGCCAGTTTCCAAAATTTTGCGCAAATTTGGAGCGTTATTTAGCTTCCTTCTTGATTCCTTAGGTTTTCTAGTTTCATATGATGCCAGTATCTTCACTGTAGTTTAAAACTTATTTGCGTTAACGCATTATTATTGTGTTAAATTTCACAGCCCTAGTAATAAGCTGTGTTGAGGTTTTTTTCCTAACTGCATGAGCTGTTCACTTTAATTGAATTCCATAATGACATACAACTGTCCATAAATGGCTCATCATAACTTACAGACTACAACACCTGTGAGTTTCTCAGATACAAAAACTCCACCCAAAGTACTTATTTTTATTGTACCTGCACCTACCTTCCTACACAAGTAAACATGCATGCACTATCACGCGCACACAAAGCACATTCTGTTCATGAGAGCAACAGTGCCAAAGACAACAACAGCCTTTAACAATGCAGCTCAATTGATCTTCTGAAGCTCAGGACGCAACAATCAGTCTCTGCAGACACTAAGTGGACATATACTATGGACCAAATTATATTTCTAAGGTAACAACTAATTCCTAAACTAATTTACCTTCATTCTTCTGTTGGATGCTGCAGGCTCTCTTTTGGCACAATGGCTTCTAGCACTCTCCAGCTATCTCTGTCACCTCTAGAGCGACTCAGGAATCTCTCAGTGCAACACAACATAACAGACATTTCTGGCAAGTTTCACGCCGCGTCCAATTCCTGCAGTGTGTCATGCTCATGTTGAGGTGCAAAGAGCACAAAGCAGGGCCATTACCAATGAGTGACAGTCAGATGTAGTGTATCTGCTGCATGTGGGAGCATGCACAGATTATATAATCTAGGAGAAAATTAAATGACAGGCATTCTGGTGACTGAAGCAGTAACAGGTTACAGCAAGTGGATTGCACAATGCGGCCCAGCTGGTTTCTGACTGAGACCCAGAGCAGAGCAAACACGTTGGATGTACGCCATTTAAATCCTGCTCTGACGGAAAGGTTTGGTTTACTTTCAGATTAGCAGTCTGTGCAAATAAATTCAGCAAATAACTGACACAGCTGAATTTCTAACCAGCAGTCACAAGAAACAGTGCGTAAGGAACTATTTGTTTCGTGTTTATCACAGCATTACACCAAATCACCATTAAAGCTTCAGTAGGCAGTATATTTTTGGCATCATTGGGCAAAAATTCCATAATAACCTTTCAGCATATTGTAATTTGAGTGTTCTGAGAGAAAACTAGACTTCTGCACCTCCTCATGGCTCTGTTTTCAGGCTTTAGCCTGTGATGGGAGACTTTTACCAATCACAGCTCATTTCAGGGAGAGAGCGTTCCTATTGGCTGTACTTCAGCAGGTGGGTGGTGCTTGGTATTTCCTCAACTGATCTCAACATGGCTGCCGGGTCACAAACGTTCTCCTTTACAGCTAAACTACAAGATGGTTCTGAAAATATTTGAGTCGAGAAATAGGCATTACAGTAACAGAATATTGATTCATATTTGATCAGCACTGCCTAGTTTGACCGTTTGTTCGGAGTTCAAGAGTGGACAGCAGACTCCAGTGAAAACCTGCAGATGCCATTACGAGGACCGGCGGACACAAGCGCACATGATTTTTTTTTCAGATTACCTGTCTCATGCACTACTGTCAGGATTGTTGTGACTTTTTAAAATCATATTGCTCCATTTCTACCCACTGCAGTTTTAATATCATGAACCGATTACACAATATGGTGAACATCCAAACCTAATATAAGAATAAAAGATCATAAAAATACCATTCAATCAAATAAGACCACTATTAAATCACTATTAATGACGTCACAAAACTCCTCTAGTCCCTGTAGACTATAGATAGTAATTCAGGTGTCTTGGTAAAGGGTGCTGTATACTGGCTGAACATCAGTCTACTGATGTCCAGCAGCTTTCCTCTGTGGCTGTAGACTGTGAGGCATGCCAGGCAGAGATGGTAACATCTGATTTTCATTAGTTTGAGAACAAGCTCCTCCTTGCATTCAAGACCCCTCACAATGACCGTGAAACCCACGGAGACAACCACTCAAAGAGAAAAAAAGGCGTTTTCACGACTGGAGCTACCAACAGACTCAAAGAGCTACACTAACTCGCACAACACAGACACGATCTAACACTAAAACATGTTTCTCCACCTCACATAATAGCCTACTTCCCACGCAGATATAGATGCGGAAAAACTTCCTTACCTCAAATCCAATGAGAGCCGTGTTTGTTCTTCACTCCCAGATTGGAGAGGAAAGCTGAGCCCTGTTCAAAGTTCCTTGTCTTCCTGAAGAAGTAGCTCAGACTGTGTTTGTCTCTCGTGGTGATTGCTCCAGACATTTAGTCATAGCTGCGCACTGAGTGGAGTTATTTTGGCTCGGAGTCCAGCCCCTCTGGCTCTCTCTCTCTCTCTCTCTCTCTCTCTCTCTCTCTCTCTCTCTTTCTCTCTCACTCTCTCTCTCTGCTACTGTAACCCGAGCCAGGTGTTTCTGCACAGCTGGCACAGGTGAGGCATACCATCGCGACTGATCTGGCACCTGATTGACGAGCAGGTAGCTGACATGTTGCATGATTTATTATAGGCACATAAAAGCTATAGACAGCTTTATAACCCCAGCAGAAATCCAAGTAGTCATATATGCTCAAATATGAACAATACCGTATTAAGTTTTACATGATTACGTGTATGTCCACTTCGATTCAGATTTCAAAACAATGGGCAAAAGGTATGGAGGGCGGAACCTGCCAAAATAAATAAATAAATAAATAATTAAATGACTATAAATAAATAGCGTATAAAGGTAAGCAAAAATAATATTACATTTAGTCATTAATTAATTGATAAAATCTGACATAAATTGATATTTCTGTTTTAATTTGCTTTTTTAAAAAAACTTTTTTTTACCTTTGTATTAATTCCCTCATTTATTTATTCTTCTGTTTAACTTCCACATTTTATTTATTTATTTATTCATTTATGTATTTATTTTGTTTTATATATTTTTTGCATTTATTTTATATTTATTTTTAAATGTTTGTATTTATTTATGTGTTTATGCATGTATTTATTTATTTATCTATGAACAATTTTTATACCCAAGTTAACTTTATTCTAATGTTCTCAGTTGTGAAACAGAAATCCCATATACTCCATATAACCCTGGGTATATTCCCCTGGGTGCTCTCAGTGTCATCTAGAACATCTCTCCCTATTCATTGTCTATGGAGCAACTTCACACTTTATACCCAATAACAACACAAGTTTGAGTTTTAGCACTCTAGTCTTTGGATTTATAGGCGAGAGTTCATATTTGCTAATATTTTTGGACTGTCTTAGACTATAATAACATGTAGTAATTTTGAAAATGGGCGTAGTTCCCCTTTATTGCCTATACCAGATAGGACCGTTTAGCAGTATTGGAAAGTAACTAAGTACTCATGTACTGTACTTAAGTACAATTTTGAGGTACTTTAGTTGAGTATTTCCATTTTCTGCTACTTTATACTTCTACTCCCCTGGATCTCAGAGGAAAATATTGTAGTTACTTTTTTCTCCACTACATTTATTTGATATGTTTAGTTAGGTTTACTAGTTACTTTGCAGATTCAAATTCATAAGACAAAATGTAATCAACAAATTAATTATGATGTAATAATGATAAGACTTTGATCCATTGGTGAAATCCACAAGCTACCTGGCAGTATAAGCCCCTCTTTTAACAGCTGAAACATTAAAGTGATGAACGTATTAATGCATCAATTATTATAGTCAAATATTATATATATTATTCTGAAATGGGCCATTCTGCATAATGAGTAGGCCTACTTTTACCTTTTATACTTTAGTACTCCTCCCACCACTGCCGTTTAGGAAAATGATCAATTGGCCTACGTCATTCTATTCTCATCAATGATGGTGTTAAAATCAGACAAACATCATTTCCCAACATTACTCAATATTACAGTATCACTGCATTACAGATTGGGAAATCAAATGGAACTCATCCATTGAAACATTAGTGTCGACGTAGGTTCTTTAGATTTGCGTAAATTCACATTATTTACAAGGTGAGTCACATAATAAAGGATTGGCATTGTTACTTGGGCATGTGGGCATTTTATATATAAACTGGGAAAAAAGTTTGGAAACTTGTGATTGGTGGATTATTTCTCTGTTGTTACAATGCTAATTGGCACTGTATTTTACATCGTTGGAAAGCCTGTTTATTTACCTTCACAATGATGTCCAACTTGTAAGGATCATGCATTTGTGGGATGAGCAGCACAGCTGATTATGTGGGTAACACCCAAGAAAAATTTGCCAAAATGGTAAACAGTGTATTCTACTGTTGGTGTTGACTCTTGTTTTGAGTTGTTTGGTGGATTGGATGATTGAACTCTCTTTCAGTAACAATGAACAAACAAGACATATTGGCTATTTTACACTTTATTCATTTAATACACTGTCAGGAGCCTCAGTAGCGGTGGAAGATCCATACGCAGCCACAACAGCCTGGCACCTCCTCCTCACGCTGGTCACCAACCTGGTCACACGTTGCTATGGGATGGCGTTCCATTCCTCAACCAGGATCCGTTGCAGGTCAGCCAGCGTGGTTGTGTTGGTCTCTCTAACACGTACAGCACGCCCAAGCTGATCCCACAAGTGTTGAATTGGGTTGAGGTCTGGACTCTTGGCAGGCCGTTCCATTCTCTCTACTCCCACATTGTGGAGGTAATCTGTGATAACCTTGGGCTCTGTGGGGGCGAGCGTTGTCATCTTGGAGGATGAAGTTAGGTCCCAGATTGGGATCGCCACTGGCTGCAGAATCTCATCCCGATATCTCATTGCATTTAGATGGCCTTCAATGATGACAAGCCTTGTTTTGTCAGTGAGGGAGATGCCCCCCCACACCATGACACCGCCCCCACCAAAAGCTGTTACTCCATCGGTGCAACAATCAGCATAGCGTTCTCTGCGTCGTCTCCATACTTTGACCCTGTCATCCAACTTTCGCAGACAGAACCTGGACTCATCACTGAACATGACATTCCCCCACATGTTCAGGTTCCATTGTCTGTGTTGTCGACACCAGCGCAAACGGGCGTGACGGTGAAGGGCAGTCATTGCAGGCTTCCTGGTAGCCTTATAAGAATACACTGTTTACCATTGGCAGAGCATTTTGGCAATTTTTTCTTGGGCGCTACCCTCATAATCAGCTGTGCTGCTCTTCCGACAAATGCATGATCCTTACAAGTTGGACATCATTGTGAAGGTAAATAAACAGGCTTTCTAACGATGTAAAATACAATGACCATTAGCATTGTAACAACAGAGAAATAATCGACCAATCACAAGTTTCCAAACTTTTTTTTCCCAGTTTATATATATATATATATATATATATACACATATAATTGTTATTGCAGACCTGCATGTGCATTAACAAACAACAATACACATATGCCAGTTGGATTAAGGGATACATAAAGTATAAAAAAAGAAAAAGAAATAAAGTATAAGTAAGGGTTCAGCAGTTCCCACAATTTTACAGTTTACATAGCCTGAGGTTTGTTGATTGCTGAATAGTTTGTATGTAGCCTACTGTTGCATTTCATTTATAAAATAAATAAATAAATAAAAGCTTTATAGAATTTATAGATGTCCAGAATATCTTTCTGTGTACTTTTGTGAATGTGAAATAATGACAACAAATCTCTAATATAATGCTGTTTTTTCTTCTGAACTGCATACGTCAGAAACACGTGGGCGGGTGTGTGACTGACTTGTCAATCATATAACGTCATGACGTCACCTCCACGTTCCCCGGCCTACGCTGGTCAACTGTTTCCGCCAAGATGGTAGTCGGTGCTTTCCCCATCGCCAAGCTCCTCTACCTCGGAGTGAGGCAGATGAGCAAGCCTGTAGCGAACCGAATAAAAGCGGGAGCCCGGAGAAGCGAGTTCTTCAAGACGTACATCTGCCTGCCGCCGGCTCAGAGTGAGTAACCGAGCTAACAGCTACCTGTGACCGCTAGATTGTAGGTGTCAGACACCAGGACGAGGGATGAAGCGAGGAGGGCTGCAACAACCAATGAGATTGTAGCTGTCAAGATGGCTTATCCAATCATCTTCATGGGTTCATCGGGTTGACCAATAGCAGCCAGGCGAGCTGGAAGAAGGCGGGTCTTGTGTGTCATTGAGCTAGTTGCACGAACATGACATTAGTCTGAATGGCTTTTGCCCCACTATATGAAACCATTGTTAACCAGCCGCTGTGCTCTGCTGTTGAGACACATTTGCCAGTTCAATCGTACTAAACACAACCAAAATAACAAGGTAAAGCTAATTGTATACAGTGCTATTTAGCCTTACTTAGCTCTAACTAGTCACCATTACTTTTCAAAACATTTGCACCATTCACACTAAATGAAAGTGTTTACTGAGCTGTCTTTGTCAATGCTAAAATATTTTGGACTATAACATGGAAACGTGGACAATGGCATCAAGGCACTGATCATTAAAGGTCCCATATTATAAAAAAAGTGAGATTTTCACGTTTTTTTTTATTATAAAGCAGGCTTAAGTCCTATATAAATACTGTGAAAGTATCGAAACACTCAATCCACAGGGAAATACACACAGCCCGTATTCAGAAACTCTTCATTTAAAACAAGCCGTCAGGGTTTCTGCCCATTTGTGATGTCACAAATATACAATATTTAGACCCTTGAAACACTTTTAAACGTAAACATTCTTAATGTGTCCCAGTTTATTCCTGGTTGCAGTGTATGTGAATGTCATCAGCTGACAGGAAGTACGCATGGACCCAAGCTGTTGCCTAGCAACGCAATTCCGTTGCAATTCTGTTGAAATGTGCTAAAACGGAGCGTTTCAGACAGAGAGTAAATACAGGCATATTCAGACAGACAGTATGAGGAAAGGAAAGTTTTTTTTGAACATTACAGCATGTAAACATGTTCTAGTAGAAGCACAAAATACAAGTATGAACCTGAAAATGGGCATAATATGGGACCTTTAAGACATTGTATTTTTATATCCATACTATACCATAGTATATTTGATATTCTATTCTACGTCATATTGCTGTACTATACTATATATATTATGTTATACTATTTTACTACCTTTCACCTTATATCTCATAGCCCATACTATATCATAATTTACCATTTTATTCTATACTGATTTTTGCATCATTAATCAGTCTACTGCCACTTTAACTTATTCTTATGTTAGTGTTATATACCTCTTGTTATTTCGTTGTTTTACTTTCTCTATTTATCTGTATTGCTGTCCTTGTGCTGCTGCAACAACCGCATTTCTCTGCTTGGGATCAATAAAGGCTTATCTTAGATGAGGTTTAGTGTGCTCTAAGCTCACCGCAAAGTCAATCGCACATTGCAAACTGTATACAAAGTGTATATGAACACATGCATGTCGTTGCATTCTCACTTGCATTTCAACCTGTTCACTTTGAGACCATCTGCAGCATAAGTGCAAATGTGAGCAACATCCAAAGATCATATTGAAAGTCTAACTGGAACTGTCTACCGTTTACTCTTTGTCCTCACAGTTTACCACTGGGTTGAGATGAGAACGAAGATGCGGATCATGGGCTTTCGGGGCGCCACCATTAAGCCACTGAATGAGGAATCGGCTGCAGAGCTGGGTGCAGAGTTGCTGGGGGAGGCAATCATCTTCCTCATTGGCGGTGGATGTATGGTGCTGGAGTACAGCAGGCAGGCGGCTAACACTCGCCGCAAAGAGGAGGAGCAGAACGAGACCATCACAAGCCTACAGACTCAACTAGGAGAACTGACGTTAACCACAGAGACTCTAGATGCTCAGCTCAGAGAGATCAACAGGCAACTGTTGTCCTTTCCTCTTCCCACCAAAAAGTGACTAACTTAGTTCTTTATTATATAACATGACCCCGTTTGTTGGTTTCTGTGTGAACAAACATAGTACTGCCATATGTACAGTATGGTAACAGCCCTGCTTCACACACTATTCCCAGTCCATTCATTTGGGTGGAAGAGGTGGATATATAGCATATCGGTGCGCTATGGATTTGGCTGCTGTCATTAGCTCATGTTTTGAGCAACTAGTTGTAAAGGGGGATTGCTATGATATTCATAGTGTATTTCTATGGTTGATCTTGCATGTTCATTATAAAGTTGGCTGTATATAAAAATGTACAACAAAATGACATCCTTGAAGATAATATATTTTATAACAGCTCCAGGCAGCATATTACTTTATCTTTTTATTTCAGTGATCCTCATTGACCTTAAGCACTTAGGAAGGTCTGACTTCCATGCTTCATTTCAATGCATCAATTTGTGAGTGACCCTAGATGATATAGAAATAATAATTTGCACTTGATTGAAGGCCAGAAACGAACAACAAAGACAAACTAACATCGAATCATATTATTGGATCATTTTTAAGAATGTCTGCCCTTACAGTTTCATGGACACGTCATGTTGTATTTACACTGTAAATCACTTTTATGGTTCATGTACATTCGATGTGAAGACAACTGTAAAAGGAGGGTGTAAAATAAAAGGGTACACTGTCTGTTAATAGAGTTTTTGTCACTTTGCTCGCAAGTAGTGATGGAGGAAGAATTCTTAAGGAAAAGTACTAATACCACACTTTAAAAATACTCTGTTACAAGTCATGCATTGAAAATGTTAAAGTATGTAGGTATAATCAGGACAATGTAAAGTACTCAATGCAGAAAACTGTCCCCTGTGCCTACCATTATATATTATATATCATTAGAGTATTATTACTCGCAATAATGTAAGCAGAATTGTGCTGTTGTGGTCTATTGAGGTGGAGCTCATTTTTTAATATTTTGTATAGGACTGCAACTAATGGTTATTTTTATTAACGATCAATCTGCTGATTATTTTCTCCATTAATCGATTGATTGTTTGGTTTGTAAAAATTCCAAAAATAATGAGAAGTGCTGTCACAATTACTCAGAGCCCAAAGTGACACCAACAGTCCAAACCTCAAAATAATAATAAAAATTTTTTTTAAAAGAGCAAATCCTCATATTTGAGAAGCTGCATGAAACGTTTATCAAACAATTATCAAAGTAGTTGCAAATACATTTTCTGTCAATCGATTCATTGACTAATCTTTTCAGCTGCACTTGTAAAAATCTGAATTTGTACAGTAACTAAAGCTGTCAAATTGTAGTGGAGTAAAAAGCAAAGATTTCCCTCTGAAATGTAGTGCATTAGAAGTAGAAAGTGGCATGAGATTAAAATACTCAAGTACAAGTACCTTAAATTCATAATTAAGTACAGCAGTACTTGAGTAAACATACTTAGTTACTTTCCACCACTGCACTGTGGTATTACTACTTTAATACAAGTAAAAGCCATGAATTAAAAATGTTAACCTACTGAAGTAAACGTACAAAAGCATTAGCATCAAAATATAATTTAAATACCAAAAGTAAAAGTAGGCCTACTTATTACGTAGAATGACCCATTTCAGAATAATGTATATTATAATATTGGATAATAATTATTGATGCATTTATCTCTCTCTCTCTCTCTCATCTGCAACCGCTTATCCCGTTAGGGGTCGCGGGGGGGCTGGAGCCGATCCCAGCCGACATTGGGCGAAGGCAGGGTACACCCTGGACAGGTCGCCAGTCCATCGCAGGGCTGACACATAGAGACAGAC
>CAKAOI010048586.1:105000-147686 GCA_916701655.1 Sebastiscus albofasciatus
GGGCAATTTAGAGTCAACAATTAACCTAACATGCATGTCTTTGGACTGTGGGAGGAAACCGGAGTACCCGGAGAAAACCCACGCTGACACGGGGAGAACATGCAAACTCCACACAGAAGGGCCCCAAGCCGGATTTGATCCTGCAACCCTCTAGCTGTGAGGTGCCAGTGCTAACCACTGCACCACCGTGCAGCCCTGATGCATTTATGTGTATGTATATTTTTTCCACCACTGTATATGATCATGGATGTATTAAAAGAACAGTATTTAATATATAAGTATACGTACAGTATATAAGTAAGTACATGATGTGTATAAATAATGATGTAAGTATTTGATATGTTAGGGCAGAAGTGATAAGGCGGGTAGGTTTATGACACTACATTACCCAGAATTCATTCAATGTAAACACCGCATCACTTCCCACTTTGGAGTGTTCCAAGTGCGAGATGAGCAATATGCACACAAACTAAACTAATCTGTCTATTTCCCCTCGCATTCGGCTGTTCACATATATAACGAATTATTACAAACTTACGTGTTGTTAGTAGACACAACACGTGCACCTCGGTGTTTAAATAGTAGTAGAATAAACCTGTGGATATCAGGTGAAGATGGGCTGGTCTTGTTTACTTCCGGTTGTAGGTGTTTGGTTTCCGGCCGTTAGAGGGCAGCAGCAACACTCTCAACCTCTCATCACGGCTGACCCGCGCAACCAGCCGGAGACAAGGTAGGCCTCAACGTTATCTATTCATTATGCATCATAACCAGGTTATAAACTGAGCGCAATATGCACTGACTACAAGACCTGCGTGCAAAACAAAGCAACGCTTGGAGTTTGCACAGTTTAAAAGTTAAAGTTAACTTATTGGTGCTGCATCGGTGGTCGGTACGTTAGCATAGCGCCATGCTAACTATGCTACTACCGTTAGCTAGCTATGTTAACGAGGCTACTACCGTTAGCCACGTAGCGACAACTTTAAGTGAATTACACACATTCCAGTGATATGTCCGACTTTCAAACAGTTGTGTAGTTATTAGCAGCTATAAACACGATATTATATGTCTTATAGCGGTATAGTGGAACCAGGTAAAACGGTGCTATTGATCCAGTGCTGCTAGCCTAGCTAACCAGCTAGCTGATGTAGCCTGTTGGCTGGGACTCTGCCGCCATCCGATATCGATTTGAAAGTTGGACGCAGTGTTGTGAAGCTGTAACGTTACTTAACCATTTCCCACCCTTGTGTTTTTGTTAGTAAACAAGTAAAGGCAACAACCATCTGAGATACATGATGAGTGTTGACGTGAAGAAACTGAAAGTGAACGAACTGAAAGAGGAGCTCCAGCGCCGCGGCCTGGACACCAAAGGCCTGAAGGCTGACCTGGTGGAGAGGCTGAGAGCCGCTCAGGAGGCGGACGCTCAGGCTGATACCTCAGAGCAGGGGGAGCAGGGGGAGAAGGAGGATGATTACCGCCAGGACTACCAGGACAACGACAACGACGATGATGGAGAGGATGCAGAGGATGCCCAAGAGCAGCAAGGTAAGCCCCACTGATGCTGGATTTGAATGTGAAATACATTTGTCTGTGCAATATATCCTTGATGTAATATACACCTCAAGTGCAACTACCTTTGTTTACATTTTATTTATTACATCTACCCTACCTATTTTACAAGTGCAATTACCTCTGTTTACATTACATCTATTTATATATTTTATACTTCTAGTGCAACACTTCTGTTTATATTTATTTATTACATCTACTTTACCTGTTTTATTTGCTTTATAACTGTGTCTGTTTTACCTGTTATGTTTTATCTGCCTCGTTTAGTCTTGTCAAATATTTGTTTTAAAGCACTGACCAGAAGTGGCAACTGTGAATCTCGTTGTATTTAATACAATAATAATAAAGCTTTCTATTCTATTTTTAAATATATGTTTAGCTCTCCTATTAGACTTTGATTAAATAAGATCTAACTTTATTGTCATTGTACAGAGTTCAGGTACTAAGACAACGAAATGCAGTTCAGTGTGTGTGAGGCAGAGGCAGTTCTAGTGCAGATGTGTGTGGCATTTAAACTTAAGAATCCTTTGTCTTCAGATTTATATTGTTTATCAATTAACCAAGCTTCATGAAACAATGACAGGGTCTGCTTTATTTGCCTGATTTGAAGTTATGTGCACACTATACAAACGTGAACTTGTAACAGAGCCATCTTTTAGATCTAAATTGACTGACTCCTTTGATGAAGCTTATTCCCTGAAAAAAGAATTGCTCTTCACAGATATTGTGTAGAATTTACCATTCTGTGTGTATTTAACATAAAGAGGTCAAAATCAACTTGCAGATGAGAAGTTCAATTTAGAACAAAGTTCTTTAAGAGTGCATTGAGTTTATATTTTTCTGTTTGTACGAGCTTGAGAGCTCAACGTTTTGGATCTCCCCTTTTTAGGTGAAGAAGTAGCTGAGGATTATGCTGAAGATGAGGGCGAGGGTGAAGATGAGGGCGAGGGTGAAGAAGTTGGCGAGGCTGATGGTGAAGGCGATGGTGACGATGATGCCGAGGCTGATGGCGAGGCTGACGGTGATGGTGATGCCCCTCAAGAGGAAGATGAGGGTCGAGATTCAGGTGGTTACTACGAGGACGAGGAGGCAGAAGGCGAGCCTTATGAAAGTCAACAAACTTCAGACTCAGGTCACAGCATGCCTGACTTCACAGCAGATGTTGATATCCAGAAATCCGAGATGATGTCCGAGGAAGAGACCAAGCCTGTGCTGGAGCCAGAGGAGACAGCTGAGAACAAATCAGGTGATTTTCAGCAGTTTTTCAACTAAATGTGACCTGTAGACAAAGTGTTTTTGCCTAAAGGTGCATTTTGTGAAATGCTGTAAATTCCAAATGTCACTAAGACAAAATAACACCTTGATTTGATATTTATCACATAGTGTTCACCACCAGAGAAGTGAGGATATAAGTAAAGTTGACATTTGAGAAAGACAAACTCTGCAGACACAGTAAAGTTTTTCTAGTATTTAAGATACACATCATGCCATTTAATCAGTGGCACAATGCCTCAGTGATTAGTGTAACCTCATAGAGCATGTTGGATTTGGTAGGCAGTTTGTTCTGCTCTGTGGCTTCCTGCTTCCCCTAAATTGTCAAGGTGGGGTTTTCGATCTGTGTGTGTTCTAATATGGTGCAAGAAATGAGACGGGCAGGACTCTGACAACTCATAACTCCAAAAAGCCAAATTTATTAGGTAAAGTTGCACTATCTAAACCAGGTATTCTTAACCAGTGGGTGCCTCAGAGCAGCATCTAGTGGGCTGCGGAGGTACTGCCAAATGATGAGTTTATTTAAACATTCCATTTTTGGCAATTTACATTATAAATTATTTCTGTATTTAAACATGCTCAAGTAGTCACATACATTTGAATGCATAATTTCAATGATCAGTTAAGTTTGAATATCACCCCACCAATCACGACACATCATCAAGTAGAGACACACACATTTTTCCACTGTTAGCTAGCTAGCGTTCCCTCGGATGCAGTGACACAGAAGCTGTCCAAGGTGTGTGGTGAGGACAAGGACATATGACCCTGATTACATTAAATCTGGATTCATAATGACAGGCAGTGATGGGTAAGGGTAAGCAGAATATTTATTTTGGTCATTAGAACTGACAGTGGTGTAACACATATTTACAGCCCAGTTTATTTAAATTTTTCTTTTGTCATTAAATATTTTTTTTTCTCATTTATTTGGGAATGTGGTCCTTGAGAATTTTTAACAATCAGATTTGGGCCTTAAGTTACAAAAGTTTGAGAACCCCTAATCTAAGGGAATACAGTAGCTCCGTGATTAATAGTTTGGGAGGTTTACAATATCACATTTTTGATGACCTTTCAGGGAGGTTTACAATAAACCATAGTTAACTGTGGTGTCACAAGTTACTGGCAGAAGGGGAACAGAATATTAGAAACCCCTCTTTACTACATTGTCAGCAAAAACAGAGTTTTTAAACTGAAACTAACAAACAGTATAATCTATTGCAAAGCTGTCCTTTTTGACTAAGCTTGGTTGTACAGTTGTAACACTGGATGGGTTGCTCACTGTCATTGTTCATTTGTCATTTTAGAAGTCAAAGTGGAGGTCAAAATGGAAGATGAACCCGAGCCTGCTCGAGACAGACAGGAGGATAGTCGTGAGACAGAACGTCAGGGCGAGCAAGATGGAGCAAGTCGGGCTGAGCAAGTCAAAGCGGAATCTGATAGAAGTGGACACTACGGCCGCAAGAGACCATATGAGGAGGGCCGGAGCTACGGCTACTATGAGCACCGCGAGGAGAAGAGGTATGCTCATCCTAAAATTGTGTTGTTTTGCATTAGGCTTCTAGCTGGTAGTATTATACACCAACAGTAGAATAAGGGATTGGTCTATTTATATGAACTTTGTCAATGAAAGTGGCTGTTAACTTCATACTCTGCTGTTATTGTACAGATCCCGCACACCACAGCCCCCTGCTGAAGATGAAGAAGAGAACATAGATGACACTCTTGTAACAATTGATACATGTAAGTAAGAGGATAAAACAAGTATGTCTTACTTGTGAAAAATGTGGCCACAGCAGGATTGTGTGTTACCTGCAGTGATAGTTGGTGCTCCATTTACACCTTTTATCAGAAGAAGAGAGGTTAATTCAGGAGTGGACTCCCATCTCACAAGCTCCCTAAGACAAAGTGTTAGATACTATTACCTCAGCCTGCTCCAAAGCCTGCAGTGCTGCAACCTCAAGTGCCTTACCAGAGGTGATGTATCTCTGCAGAATGTGTTGGTACATTTTGCAATGACATGTTGGTAGTTAGGTGTATGCCAAACAGACTGAGGGGTCTCTTGACAAATGGATCCAGAGAGGCTGCTGGTTGGCCACTGAAGCCCTGATTTTAACTGATTGTAATAACTGATTTTGATGCCAAAGTGGATTCAAATCACACTTTATCTGCTTACCTCATACAGTTCCATAGCTTAGACTATATTCATGCATGTCTATATCATGGTTTGCACTGAAAATGCTGGACATATCATATTTTTACAAGCAAATACATTTAAAAAATCTGTTTTGGCTTCTTTTCAGACAACTGTGATCTGCATTTCAAAGTGTCCCGAGATCGCTACAGTGGTTATCCACTGACCATCGAAGGCTTCGCTTACCTGTGGGCTGGAGCACGAGCTACACATGGTGTCACCGAAGGCCGTGTGTGTTATGAGATGAAGGTAATGAGTAATAAGCATCTTCCTCTAATGTCAAGGTGGTGACTTCACGCATACAACCAATGAGATGATGCTGCTAAGTTTTCTGACAGAGCTAAATGTTTCATCTGGTGAAACATTGAGCTACTGTCAATAAACTTTCTGTATACTGTGTCCACATGTGACATATTGGTTCCTGATACACGAAACATGCTCAGTGTATTAGTTATTTTTGAAACCGTGGATGAGCAGCTAAGCTATGTTGTTTATCCTATTAGAGGGGAACAGTTCAATTAATATTTGTGAACATGAGCTCCTCTCTCTCTTTCAAAGCCAGAAACCAGAGAAGTAAGTCTCAAACTTGTGATGTCATTGAGTATGAAGTCTGGAGCTGCTCCATAGGCAATAAATGGACTGATTTTGTGGACCCACAGAATGATTTTTTTTTTTTTTTTTTTAATACCCAAATGAGCTTTATTCTGCTGTAGTGGTGTCAGTTGTGAAACAGAAAGTGTTCCCATATACTTGGAACATTCCCCTGGCTGGTCTCAGTGTCATCTAGAAAGTATTTCCCTATTCATTGTCTATGGAGCAGCTCCACGCTTTATACCCTATGATGACATCACAAGTTTGAGTTTTAGCACTGTAGTTTTTTGATTTGGGAGAGATTTGTTAATGTTTATTAATAGTTTTGGATTGTCTTAGACCACAGGAATAACGTCTGAATTTTGAAAATGGGTGTAGTTCCTCTTTCACATACAGTATGCTTTTACATTGAAGCACTACATTACTCTTTTGGCCTTTTTGATGTCAGTGTAAGCACCATATATTTACACTATACTTAGTTGTTGAAAACTAACACTGTGGGTAACATTTTAAAATCCCACACTGCCTAACTTTGAACACAAATTTCAAAGATTTTACTACCAAAATTCAAAACAAAACCATGATGTTTAAGCCTCTGTTTAAGTACCTTCTAATATGATGACTTGTTACTGTTATCCAGCACTAGATATTCCCTGACTGTCTTCTCTAGGCTTTCTTTGACCTGATTTGTCCGCTCATTCTTCAGATCAATGAGGAGATTCCTGTAAAGCACCTGCCCAGTAGTGAGCCAGATCCCCATGTGGTCAGAATTGGATGGTCAATCAACCACAGCAGCACTCAGCTTGGTAAGAGGAGCAGTTGCCCAAACAATCAGGATGATGTTTGACATGAATGAAGCTTTGCTGCAAAGAAGAGCTAGCTATGGCTTAAAATAGTAACATTTCATTCTGTCTTGTTTTAGGTGAGGAGCCATTTTCCTATGGATATGGAGGAACAGGAAAGAAATCCGCTGACTGTAAGTTTGCAGACTTTGGCGAGAAGTTTGGTGAAAACGACGTCATCGGCTGTTACATTGTAAGTAACGACAACAGTAATTCAACGACTTTAACTTCTTTTAATAGCACCATATAAGGATAAGGATTTTGTATGTTTATCAAATATCTATGGTAATAATTTCTTATAATTCTTGTGTTATTTTGCCCATGTAGTTGACAGTGCAGTATTAACAAGTAAAACTCATGATGCCTTCCTATTGTAGGACTTTGACAGTGGTGACCAGGTGGAGATTGGCTATTCCAAGAATGGAGTGCCATTGGGAGTGGCTTTCCAGACAACCAAGGAGGAGCTGGCAGGCCGTGCCCTGTTCCCTCACGTCCTGGTGAAGAACTGTGCTGTTGAGTTTAACTTTGGACAGAAGCCGCAGCCGTACTTCCCCCCTCCAGAGGGATACACCTACATCCACGATCTCGACATGGAGCACAAGATCAGAGGCACTAAGGGACCTACCATCAAAACTGATTGCGAGGTATGGCAGCGCTGAATTTCTAGAACAATATGTGGCTTCGATGTCCCCCTTACATTACTTTTATAACAGTGACATTACATTATACATTTACATTACATATATTTATCCTCATGCTAAAATGGACTAAATCCACTTTTTAAAGCGGAAATTAAAAAACAATCTTCCCCATCTTTGTCACATTTTTCACCCTTGATGAGTTTGCAGTTTGCACCCAAGTTGTCTCTACAGTGCACTCTTATGTATATTTAATGGTAAATGCATTGTTTTCCCTTGCACCGGGTCTACCACCATGCAACTATAGTTTCATTAATGAGAAAGCCGTTATGTCGGCTATTGTGCACTGAATATTTCATTGTTGTTCATTGTCATCCATTATTTGTTGTTTTTCTTTTGCTGCAGTAATGGTATTATTTTTTCCTTTTAGAGGTATTAAAAAGGGTCTTAAAAGTCATTACTTGTTCTTAAAAAATGTGCAGATACTCTGAAAAGAAAAGAAGCAAGTTGTACATGATAGATTTTTTTTTTTTTAAATCCTAGAGGCCCATAGAGGGAATCTCATGTCATGTAAGCAACAAAAGTAAACATAGAATCAAAAAGCAAATGTATAGTAAGCAATATAAATCGAGCAAATCAATGAGGTACAGTGCCTATCAAACACATTTACCCCTCTTTAGACTTTTTAAATTTTGGTTTTATTTATTTACATTTATATTATAATCCTAGTGGATATAATTTGAATTTGACAATGATCAACAGAAAATCCATTTTAGATCAGTTCTTTGTTTTAAATGGTTTTATGAGGAGCTGGTCTTAGGGAGTAAAATCAACCTGTTTTCTTCATTCACTTGTTTCAGATCTTGATGATGGTCGGCCTGCCTGCCTGTGGAAAGACCACTTGGGCCATGAAGTTTGCAGAGTCTAACCCTGAGAAGAAGTACAACATCCTGGGAACAAACGCCATCATGGACAAGATGAAGGTGCGTTTGGGCAGCCACCCTTAAAACTACACAAACATTTACACTAGGCTTGTGCTGACTGGCGATCGGATCGCATATTGGCGATTGATTTTTCCCACGTCGATTTTGAGGTGATTTGAACTTGATATAAGATGTTATGAAAATAATCTTAAGAATCTGCAGCCTACTGTGCATTTAGAGCTGTGTCTGGTGGAGTCCCCTGAGCCCCTTTAATCAGCATGTGTGACGAGTGAATGTTAAATCCTTAATTACAAACCAGTTTGCCATTTATTTTCCATGGCTCTAACACCCTCCGACCCTCCATATGCCTGCTCATTGCTCTGCGCTCCATAAGAGTAGTGAACGTTATATATACGATTTGGATGGTGATATTAAAGATAGGATAATAATGTTAAACGGTTAATCGGAACATGATGCTGTGATATTGTCGCATCAGCACAGACTTTTAAAAGGAAGCTGTTGTTTGAACAGAGGAGACATCTCTATTAAAAATCGATTTTTTTTTTAATGTGTAAATATTTTACATAAAATGAAACACTCTTTTATAACTGTTTATTCACCTATCTTTAACTCTGTTGCTTGCAGAGAGCTTAAAGGTTTGATTATTACAAAGCTCAGTCAAATGCTGAGGCACGCTCAAGATGATTATTCAAAACCTTTAATCCAAATTAAATCCTAATGTCAATAACAATAATAAAAAATACTAAACAGAGAATGAATTATTTTATAAAACCGAATAAATATACTACTACTACTAAGAATGTTATTATTAATGTGATAAAATATTCTAACAGTAAAAAATGTGTTACATTTTTCTTCCAACTAAGACTAAATCGCCCGTGCTGGCATTTCACTGGCATGCTGTGGCGTAACTCCCCCTCTTACTCCTGCCACCCCCTCATTCACACGCTGTTACAGTCCATTGTTGTCTTATTTGACTATTTGTTCTGCAGGTGATGGGTCTGCGTCGCCAGAAAAACTACTCGGGGCGCTGGGATGTTCTGATCCAGCAGGCCACCCAGTGTCTGAACAGGCTGATCGAGATCGCTGCCCGCAAGAGACGCAACTACATCCTAGATCAGGTACTGCCCTCCCACCCACACTCTGCTCTCATACTCGCCACAGTCAGTCAATGTGCCCTGATGATCACTCTCTCTAATGGACTATTTATTTATCTTTCAGGGGGGCTCTGTGTATTATAGAGTAGAAGAAGCATTGATCACCCTCTTGTCACTTGCTTGTCATGTACTGTAAAGGAAAAATGATTAATGGCTCTCATAAGTGACAGAATATTTCATGTTTTCATCCCTCAGTATATTTGCACTTGCTATTTTCTTGTCATAATACAGTATTGTTTGTCTTGTGAATTCCAACAATGTACAAGTAAACCATGACTATGTAAAGATGTTGAGAAACAAGTAAGCTCTGACTGGTGAGTAAGAAAAACACCTTCCGTTGCTAATTTAATAAGACAGAGTTGATAGCTTTTTTAAAAGCTATTTTTAAGTGAGATACTTGGAACTTTTGAGTGTGTTTTTTAATAAATTGACCCTGAAGGTAAGTAATGACTAACAGTTTTTAGATTTTTAGATCCTTGTGTTCAGCAAATGTGAAATAAGGTAGGTGGGTCTGATGGCGGACTGTCTTTTCAATGGACACTGTGAGTATGTGCAGGTAGGTTATATCTGTATGTTGTTGTCTTGACTGGGACTAGAGTCCGTATGAAGATCAGGTAAGTTGAGGTAAGTGTGGGTGGCCCCGTCAGAATAGGGAGTTTTGGATGCAGCGTGCTCTTGTCGATGAGCGTGAGATCGGTTGTGCTAAAATGAAGATTTCATTTGACCGGTTCAGAAAGTGAGAATTTTCTGTAAAAAGCAAAGAATTGTCAGACGTATGTAGTTGGTTTTGTAGACGTTGTTAATGGAAATGATAGCGAATGAAAGAAAGTAGAAGGATTTGGTGGTACTTGTACTTTAATATCTTATTCACTGATTATCACAATGTTGTTTCGATAGAAACGTTAGTCGTGACATTACTATAGAACTGCTTTTACTGATATGCTAAAATGAATAATGCAGTGTTGATTATCTGTTGGTCGGTGTAGAAACTACTGGTAGCTGTTGGTGAACAGGGAGGTTGGTTGGTTGTTTGCAGCAGGTACTTTGAGTTTCGTGCCCATGCAGAAACGTTTTCTGTCGAATAGTAAAGTGTGCCAGCGAGTGCTCTATTTGAATAACAGGACACAGCATGACGCTGACCTTGTTCTTATCATCCGCCCTGTTTGTGCTAAATATGTGGCAGTTTGAATTCTGAATGTAACCTGTAAATTATGTTATTAACATCCTGTTGTGAATTGCAACATTGAAACATCCGAAGATTTGTTATTAAAGGTTTTGTTTTTGATTTCTTAAAGCGAAGTTTAGACTCACTGTCAGTACACACGCGTCGATGATTATGAATAGTTTTTACAACATGGTGGACCAGAGACGGCGATTTAAAGTTAGGCTAAGCTTGACAAATGAGAGTAGCGATGGAATAATCACAAATCATTTTTACGCAAAGATTGCATTTTATGCAACATGTTTGATGTCATAATGCCCCGGTAATGACTAATACTGGGGTTACTAACTGAACTATTACATGGCAAGATATAGAGTAATTCTATTTTTCACCATCTACCAAATAAAACATCTAATGTGTCATTATCACAAAAATCACAGTTTATGGCGTATTAAATTTGCGCGTGGTGGTTTTTGTTTTCACCATAGATTTTTTTCTTTATGTAATAATTTGCAAAGAATGTCAACCAGTATTCTGAACTTGAATTGATAAGCTGAATCAATATTGATTAAATCTTATCGGTTATACAGCAGTGCGTCACACATTTCATCATCCGCAGGCGGAGATAATAGATGTTCACACCTCCTACATCAGCGATCGCTCACAATAGAATCCAGTCATAACACTTTTAAAACGTATGTACGAGCAGCACGTCGTCACTGCATGAAGACATATTTGAGTAAGCACAGTAACTACTTGAATATCTATTTTTGCTATCGATTGATCTGAAACTCGTATGTCTATGTTGAGTAACTGAGCTAATGTACAGTACAGTCAGGTTGAACATTTGTGGGGGTCCCCTTTTTATGTCAATAATTAACATTCCCCAGCAGCCACTGGGCACCTGAACGCACTGACCGTGAGGTAAGTCTGTGGAGTGACGAGAGGCCACTAGAACTTGAGTAAAAAGCGTAGACTGACATCCAAGCCAAACCTCTCTCACTTCATTATTGCAGGGTTCCAGCTTCCTTCCAGTGGAAAGCCATTACAAGTAAACAATAACAAACAAGCTTCTACTTCTTTCTTGTCACCATTGCTAGACAAATGTATATGGATCAGCAAGGAGACGAAAAATGCGTCCTTTTGAAGGTTTTCAACGCAAGGCTATTGTAATTTGTCCCACGGACGAGGATTTAAAAGAACGAACATTAAAGCAAACCAATGAGCAGGGGAAGGATGTGCCCGATCATGCTGTTTTAGAAATGAAAGGTAGGAATGCTGTGGAAACAACAAATAAAACACCAGATCTACTTTTTTACTTTTCTATGTGTTGTCTCTAAAATCAAACTTGGAAGATGCCCCCTACCCCGCCCCCCCCCTTCCCCCATCATAGCCTTTGGCCAGATATCAGACCTGGACATTTTTTTTAAAAACAGCCCACATGAATTTGATTCTTCCTTATTTTTGCCCCCTATCTGCCACTCGCCATACAGCTTACTTCTGATGCACTGCAAACTGAGATGTGGGCCGTGTTGAGGTCATGTAATCGTAGAGCTAAGATTCTGCAATTTGCTTTTCCCCTGAAAGGGACGTTTCCAAATAGCGAACTTACAAGCAGTCACGTGCTGAAGTTGTTGGAAGTTAATTTGTAACAGCATTACATCAGCTGTCCTTGGTTTGCAGTGCTGTTTCCTCTTCTCACCAACCTTCTAGTTGTCCCTTTTGTCCCCCTTCCCACCTCTACTGAACTCCCCCCTCTCCTTTGTCTGCTTAAGCAAATGTTTCCTCCATGTTCCCCTGGAGGTGGCGTTTGTTCCCTTTACCCTGCCATCTGCTTTCATCTATCTGCTCTTAGTTTCTCTATGATTCCCACTGCCTCTGTACGGTCCTAATTATGTTTTCATTTTGTCTCCCGGTGGTGTGGCTGCTCTGGTCTTCACTACAACCCCCTCCCCCTCTCTTTCTCTCTCTGCCTCTCCATCCGTCTCTTGCTGGATGGGCTGTCTCTCTCTCCTCCTCCTCCTGTGGTCACCTCTGTCACTCTCCAAGCCAACTTTACTCTCCCCGAGGCTTGCGACTTCCTGGAGGCGGTGACGTTTGTTGAGCTCAAGTGCGATGAGGCTGAAAGTCTGCTGAAGCAGTACAATGAGGAGGGCCGCAAGGCTGGCCCGCCCCCTGAGAAACGCTTTGACAACAGGCAGGGCGGGTTCCGCGGCCGGGGCGGCGGCGGCGGCGGTGGTGGCGGTAGCTTCCAGCGGTACGACAACCGTGATGGGGCCCGCGGCAGCTACCAGAACCGCAGTGGAGACAGTGGCAGTGGATACAGAGGAAGTGAGTGGAGCAGTCTGCAGATGTTGTTTTTGTTTTGAATATTGATTGATTGTGATTATGTAAATCTGTAGTATGATCGCTTCCTCAGTTCTGTGATTTGAATGTAATAATACATAAGTGGCAAAACTATGGCTAGTATATTGTTTACAGTAAAGTTATGTATATTGCTAATACATAATTTGTTTGTTCCGTAGGCTACAATCGTGGCAGCTATAACCAGAGCCGTTGGGGCAACAGCTATCGCGACGGAGGCTCTGATTCACGCGCCGGGTATAACCGCAGCCAGCCATCAGGAGGAAGCTACAATCGCCCAGCCCCATACACCAAGGCAGCATACAGCCCGGTAATTAACATGACATATTTTATGTATACAATTCTAAAAAAACAAACTAAATTAAATAATAAATGAATGTATTCTTGCGTCACCTCCAGGGCTACAGCCAGAGCTACAATCAAGGGTACAACCAGGGCAGCTACAACCAGAATTATTACGGCAACTACAGTCAGTACCCAGGATACAGCCAGAGCTACAGCCAGACGCCCGCCACTGCACAGACGTACAGCCACCACCAGCAACAGCCAGCGCAGCCACCGCAACAGCAGCAGCAGCAGCAGCAGCAACAACAGAGCTACAACCAGCAATATCAGCAGGTAGGCAATGAAACCAACACCGCCTCTTACACACGTGTGAAAATCGAGCAGAAGGGAGTGAGGGAGGAAGAGAGCTGTAATTGGACATGGATCTGTGCTTGGCTAGGTTACTAGAACTCCAGTTGGTTTACAGTGACGATGTCTGCATGCACAAAATATTCCGGTGTTTTCCCTTATTCCTAAAAAGACAATGTTCCTACTAAGCTGTTGACATGGCTATTGAAAATTCCACTAATATTCCCGATTACATACAGCCGTGTATACTGTGATCGTAAAATAAAACAAACCACCTGCATGACGTAGCTGTGACCATAGCAGAATCGATTTTTGTTTATTATTTTCCCCCACCTTTACTATTTAATGTGTGACACTCACGGATAGACTTTGGGCAGAGTCATCCTTCTAAAAGTGATCCACTGTGCCAAAAATACAAGTGCAGGGGCAGATTAAAAACTGTAAACATGTTCTCACCGCTGTGCTCGCTCACTTTCTGTTTCTCTCTCTCCCAGTATGCTCAGCAGTGGCAGCAGTACTACCAGAACCAGAACCAGTGGAACCAGTATTACAGCCAGTACGGCGGCTACCCTGGACAGGGCAGCCAAGGCTCATCTTCCGGTTCCCAGTAGCTTCGCTCCGCATCTGTACCTGCATCCCACCCGTGTCCTAAACACTCTGACCTCTGCAGCAAATGGATTTTGTACAGCCTCACATTAAGTCCCCAACCATAACTGTCTCTGTCTGGGTTAACACAGTAGCCTTCATTCCTCACCAATCAATGTACACACAAACTGTATACAGGTTGATGTCTTTTCAAGTTTTTTTACTGAATGAAGTCTTACTCTAAGCAGTGACCGTGAGGTGGTAGATGATAGGTATCAAAACATTTAATGAATGTTATCTATTATGCATTCAATGTGGACGTCTGTCGAACCGCAAACTCCACATTTCCTACAGATTCAAAGAGGTAATTGTATATTTCTAGGATGCGTAGCGTGAAAACGTGACAGGGCAGGAAAAATACAGCAAGGCCTGAATAATTTTTGCTTGTTTTGAGAAGCTTAACAAAGAACAAAATGCATGCTTTTTACCTTCACAACCCCCCACACCTCCTCCCCTCCTCCTCTGTCTTGCTCTTTATTTTTCAGTTTCCGAGTGAGCACATTTTATTTACTCCCGATAGAATTCAAACATTATGGAACATTTTTTTATAGGTGTTGATACTGTAGTATTTAAGCGTTAATTCAAGTCTTTGATTGAGAAGAATATTTTGCCACTCTGAGTAGTTGTATGTGCAGTTTTCTTTTTTTATCCCTTTGTGATTGCTGTTCATTGAGTCCAGTAGTTAAATCCAGATGTTAAACTCATTTTTTTCTACCTGAAAATGAAAATCTGATAATGACCCGTTACCCATGCTGTCTTCTTGTCTTTATACAATAAATGCAATTGTATACGCCTGGAGATGTTCATATCTTTTTTTTTTTTTCATAGTTGAAGATTAATTACACGCACATCATGTAGGTGCGTAGCTGAAAGAGCAGCGTCAGTAACGTCTGCACACTACTCCATGCCACAGTATTGTTATTGACTACGTTTCGATCTTGCTTGGATCTTCGTCAGATCAAAATGTTTGAAAAAGTGGAAACCGCACCTGTATTTATACATAATAGGCAGACGAGCTCTATGATGGCGGGTTTAGTTCATCCAAGAACATCCATAAACAATTCACAATTTGATAAAGCACATAAAAACTAATAAAAGAGCCATACTTCTAAATATCAAACATGTTATTTTATGCCATATTCATCTCATATATCAGAAAGTCCATCGCCTACGTAAAAAATATAACATTAAGGTAGAGGAAAAAGGAAAGCAGAATATTTAATACTAAATTGGGTTTAAATCACCCTTCTGAATAGAATCATCTCTATCAAATCCCAATGTAGAAAAAGGCTCCTGTTGTAGAACATTTTTTAATTTTTACAAATATGTATAAATGTAACCTATATATAGGAAGAGCCATCATAGTACAGCCACTGTTATTGTTTTAGAGAATATGTTTGATCTCATACTCTTGATTCAGACCTCTGGGTGTGAGTCTGGAGAGTGAAAATATAGACACACTGCTCAAAAAAACTAGAATGGCACTCGAAGAGCACAGACCTCCACCCCCCCTCATCCACGTGTATTTTTGTTTGTGGTTAAGGTCAGCTGTACGTAGCGGAGCATCGTAAAACACTTTATTCAAACTGGACAGAAACAAAATAAAACTCACCTAAACCGTCGTCGTTACTCTTTCCAACAATCACCAAGTGTGCTTTGTAGAACTAAACTGTAGTTTCACAGAGTTTAATGTGAGAGAACGCAGAATCTACGATTGTTCATTGTGCCACACCCCACCCCTCCAAAGAATTTCAGAAAAAATCCATTGCGGACTTTTGGAGTAATCCTCCAAACAAACAAACCAACAAATCAACAAACAAACCAACGCGGGTGAAAACATAACTTCCTTCCTAGGCCTTCAGCTGGCAGAGGTAATTAAGAGAGCACTTAATCATCACAGTACAACAGCAAGTCACTTAAACTTCAGGGATATCAATCTGTCCATTTAGGAAGCACAATTGATTGTGAATCACTTTCAGCTTCTTTAGTGCAAATCAAAGTGACAACAGGTGCAATGGAGAGGCAACAGCAAGACAACCCCCAAAAAGGGAATGGTTTTGCGTGTGGTGGCCACAGACAGCTGCTCTCTCCTCATCCTGACTGGTTCTTCTCTAGTTTTATGTTCTGCTAGTGTCTTTGTCACTACTTGTAGCATGAGGCTGTACCTGCAGCCCAATCAGGTTGCACAGGTAGTCCAGCTCCTCCAGGATGGCACATCCATACATGCGGTCGCAAGAAGGTTTGCTGTATCTCCCAGCACAGTCTCAAGAGCACGGAGGAGATACCAGGAGACCGGCCGTTACACGAGGAGGGCTGGACGGAGCCGTAGAAGGGCATCAACCCAGCAGCAGGACCGGTATCTGCTCCTTTGTGCGAGGAGGAACAGGAGGAGCACTGCCATAGCCTTACAAAATGACCTCCAGAAGGCTACTGGTGAGCATGTTTCTGACCAATCTGTCAAACCAGACCCCATGAGGGTATTATGAGGGCCTGACGTCCTCTAGTGGGACCTGTGCTCACAGTCCAGCACCATGCAACTCCATTGGCATTCGCCAGAGAACAGCAGAATTGGCAGGTCTGCGTTTGGTGACCGGTTCTCTTCACAAATGAGAGCAGGTTCACACTTAGCACATGTGACAGGCATGAAAGAGTCTGGAGACGCCGTGATGAACGTTATGCTGCCTGTAACATCATCCAGCATGACTGGTTTGGCAGTGGGTCAGTGATGGTCTGGGGAGGCATATCCTTGGAGGGTCACACAGACCTCCATGTCATAGCCAACAGTACCCTGACTGCTGTTAGGTAGTGTATTTATTTTGTACTATCATGGCTCTACACAGTTACATTTATATACCAATCAGCCATGACATTAGGACAGCATGGTTACCCTGACCGGTCTGCGGCTACGCAGCTCCATACGCAACAAATTGCGATGCGCTGTGTGTTCTGACACCTTTCTATCAGAACCAGCATTAACGTTTTCAGCAGTTTGAGCTCCAGTAGCTCTTCTATTGGATCAGACAACACGGGCCAGTCTTCGCTCCCCACGTGCCTCAATGAGCCTGTCTGGGGTCTGATCCTGTCGCGGTTCACCGGTTTTCCTTCCTTGGACCACTTTTGGTAGGTCCTGACCACTGCAGACCGGGAACATCCCACAAGAGCTGCAGTTCTGGAGATGCTCTGACCCAGTCGTCTAGCCAGCACTATTTGGCCCTCGTCAAAGTCGCTCACATCCTCACGCTGGCCCATTTTTTCTGCTTCCAATACAAAGTTCAAAGTTCAAAATGTTCACTTGCTGCCCGATATATCCCCCCACTGCCAGGTGCCATTGTAACAAGATAATCCATGTTATTCACTTCACCTGTCAGTGGTCTTAATGTTATGGCTGACTGGTGTATATTCTGACATATATTTGTAAAAATGAAAACATTTTCTACAAAAGGGTCCATATTAGGGTTTGATATAAATAATATTATTTAGAAGGGTGTTTTAAACCCCATGTATTGTACAAGTATTAAATATTTCCTCTACCTCAATGTAATGTAATATCTTTGAACGTAGGTGATGGATTTTCTGATATATGAGATGGCGAATATGACTTTTGCATTACTGTTTTTTTACGTACTTTATCAAATTGTGAATTGTTTCTGGATGTTTTTTGTCACGCTGGTGTTTTGAATGAACTACACCTACCATCATAGAGCTCCAGTAGCACCTATTGGTGTGCTATATTTAACATTTTGACCTGGCGAAGATCCAAGCAGGATCGAAACGTAGTCAATAAAACTATTGTGGCATGGAGCAGTGTGCAGACGTTAACCTTTTTCCAATATCTTTTTTTGTTCTGACAGCGAATTAAGTCAAACACAACACATACTGCGTGATTTATCATTGTTGGTGTATCTTTCTTATTTTCAACAAGATTGACATCGTGGACAAAACAGAGAAGCATTCAGCTAAAACACAAGTATAGTTCCAGTGCAGTCCTGCTGAACCTTGAATGAACCTGTTGGAGAAATTTGTTCAAAATGTTGTCAGGGCAGGAAATAAACATTTCTGCTACTATTTGCCGTGGTTTATGGATTAGACTTCACAAGCTCCTTTCACTATTTACCAACCAAACTAAGGGGTGGGCGATAAGTCTTCTATCACAATATATGTCATTTTACATCGTTTGTTGTAGCCATTTTCTGGAAATTTAACCAAGAAACGAACCAGATGGCATCGTTAAGGTAGTTTATCACATGCAAAAGTCCAGTAAATCCAACATTGCCATCACGAAAGGGCCTAATATAACCAGAGATATGAAAGAAATAGATAACTCATAAATGGTAGTAGAGCATATCTACTGGTTGACAAATCGTCTCATGTATAGATCTTCATATAACCCAACACAAAGCCAAACGAAAATGCTTTACCGGCTTACTTTCCAAATTCAGGAGCAATTGTCATATAGCTGCCAAAGGTTAGTGTTAATTTCCTACCCTGCATGTATTCGGTGTATAGATGACCAGGAAACCCTTCTGTCTGTCGTCACAAATGACCTTATGGATTGAATCTTAGCACCAGAGAACCAAGGCACCTGTTCCTAACAACAAAATGAGGTGTTCATAAATTACAGTAGGACAGTCGATGTTTGAAGCCTAAACAATAAGCCAAACTAACGAGACCGACAAAAATAAAATAATAAAAACACGTCTTAACCACACTTTAAACACGAGGGAGTCCATACATATAATAACTGGCATTCTGGTGTGAATGGCCAGCAAATGTTCAATCAGTTCAACACCAGTCAGACACAACGTGGTGGTGTCTGGATGTTTTTTGTCCATGAGGTGGGGGGGTAAATGTTAAGAGGACGGAGCGCTCAGTCTGGCTCTCTGCTCTTGTCTTTGTAGAGATGCAGCTCCTCCATCTTCTCCTGCAGGAAGGAGTGGCTGAGTGGCATGGAGCAGCCTCGGTTCCTCAGCGGCAGTGTGTTGACCTGCAAAACAGAGAAGTCAAATCAAGAAAATTGTTCACACACTGCGGAGAAATATTTCACTGTGGGAAACCCCTTGTGGGAAAGCTTGTAAAAAAGGTTGGTTCATCAAAAATCTTGCAGAAAAAAAAAGTCTCACTTCACACTAGTGGTGTGAGGTCTGTGGGTTATCCGGAGTGTTTCTAGAGAGAAATGTTGCTTTCGAATTTGTTAAAGGAGCAGTGTGAAGGATCTAGCGGTGAGGAGATTGCAACCAACTGAAGCCTCTCCAGTGTGCCAAGCGTGTTGGAGAGCTACGGTTGCTGACGCGAAAACGCGAATGGCCCTTACTAGAGCCATCTGGAGCAGAGCCAGTGCGTAGATTGTGTGTACGTGGGACGTGAGTGGTGAAGCAAGAGAGAGAGAGTGGCAGCGACGATGGGAGCGAGTAACGTTATTGACTCCGGCCCAAGCAGGAAAAGTTAACAGTTTGGTTTGTCCGTTCTGGGCTACTGTTGAAACATGGCGATGCAACATGGTGGACTCCATGAAGAGGACCCGCTCACTATGTAGATATAAACGGCTCATTCTAAGGTAACAAAAACACAATGATTGTTATTATTAGGTGATTAAACACTTGAGAAAACATACTTATTAATATTATATTCTGTTTCTGCCAATAGAGCCCCCTGATTGTTACACACTGGTCCTTTAAATAGAATTCTTGAATTCCATTCACCTCCTTTGTACTTAAAAGCTGAGCGCTCAGGATTATTTCTTGGCCTGATTTACTGTGTTGTGTTAGGGATTTTAGACTAGAGGTCTAAGCAGCTGACCTACGTTAAAACACTTGTGCAGGTCAAAGCTTTAAAGAGATAGTCCGGGTATTTTGAAGTGGGGTGGTACAGTATGAGGTACTTATCCATAGTCAGTGTATTACCTACAGTAGATAACGGTTGGCACGCCTTCAGTTTGGAAAAACAGACAGGAGTTACTGCACGGAAGGAAAACAATGTACTGCTGTGGACGGGCAGCAGTAAAACATACCTAAAAGAAAGGCCTACCTAAAAACAATGAATATCAGTTTAAGGGTACGCTATATTTAGAATATTTTCAGTGCTTTACCTCGCTGTCAGAAAGCCCTTTCTGACGGGGAACTGAACCTGTTATCTATGCTCTCTTCAAAGCCACCAGACTCCATTGAAAAACACAGTAATTTTACCTCGCAGAACCTGGTTGTTGCTGGTCTACCGCTTCCTCGATCGGTTTGTTTGTTATTGTGTAACTTTGGTGAATCCGAACCAACCAGTCAAACAATAACACCGTCCACAGCAGTACATTGCTTTCGTTCTGTGCAGTAACTCCTGTCTGTTTCTACAAAGTGGAGGCGTGCCGACCGTCATCTACTGTAGGTAATACACTGACTATGGATAAGCACCTAATACAACCCAACTTCAAAACACTAGAACCATCCTTTTAAGAGGGGAAAGAGCTGGAAAACAAAATTATAGCCACAGTGTGTAGAATTTTAAATCTTCTGTCTTTGGCAGAAATGTTGTCACTACTTATGCTGTCAAAATCATTTGAAATATGCATTAATCTAGTCTAATCGAGTCAATTTAAACTACAGATTTTACAATTATTACAATATTACAAAAAATATTTATTTAAGTTATAGAAAGGGGTAGGACCTTTTAAGTGTTTACTTATGCCTACTCTTTTTTGAACATATAAGATTTATTTATTTTATTTAGAATTTGCTGTATATGATCATTTTATTGATTATTCTTGTTTTATTGTTACATGTTCGAAATAAATCAATCGAATCTAATAAACAATGTGCTCAACATCTGCAGTAAAAGTAATACATTAACAGTTCATTGTGGCTGACTCCTCATTTATTAGCTCCTGTAGTAGCACCTGAATCCCTGCTGGAGGCTTCTCTACCTTGGACCGACCCCACATGGAGTCTCTCCAGAGCTCTGCACTGACACACTGATATTTCATCAGTTGCTGAGGTCCTGAACATTTATGACGTAAAAATTAGATTAAAAAAAACAGAAAAGGTTGAGACACTCTGTCCTCCGATATGAGGGACTCCTGTCCTGTCTCACCCTTCTCTCTGGGGACGCATGCACAAGAGAGTTGTGGTGGTTTCCTCTCTTGTCCTTCTTCTCAGGTGTCCACACTCCAGGATCCGTCTGCGTGGAGTTGTCCGACAGCGCTGAATCACCGCCGTTATTTTTCCAAAGAGAGGTGTCCTGGTTGTTTTCTGTCTCGTTGATTTGGGGGAAAACAAAGGTCTCCTCCTCTGAACCTGGTGGGGACGAGGGACAATAAGACGTCAGTGTGTTGGGTTCAAGGTTGTTTTATAGGCAGGGAATTTGTGTTCTGCATGTGATGGAGAAAGGACGTACTCCAGCTGTTACCCTTTGTTCTGGATTCGGGGGCCGGGGTGCACGGGCAGGACCCAGTTGTGTTTTTGTGTTTCTTCAAGCACTCCATTCTCACCAGATCTCTACAGTGTCTGTGACAGTTTATCCCACAGTCTGAGAGACAGAGCACACGCTGAGACGTTAAAAGAAGCACTGCTGCATAAAGGATCGATTCACTCAAATTACTAAAAGGTCTGTTGATCAAATACTTTGAACTTTTTAGATGTGGCAGAAGAAACCCCAGGGATGCTGCAGTCGGAGACTTTGAGCAAATATGATAAAAAGTTATCTTTAGAAAACGGTCACTACATCCTGACAGTAGTGCATGAGACAGGTAATCTGTGAAAGAAATCATGTGCCTTTGTGTCCTCTGGTGCCCCTAATGGCATCTGCAAGATTTGACAGACTGGAGGAAAACAACCAATCAGAGCCGAGCTGGAGCCTTGCCGTCTCTGAGCAGCTGTCAATCACTCACAAACTAGGCAGCGCTGATCAAATATGCATCAATATTCTGTTACTGTAATGCCTATTTCTCTTTTCAAATGTTTTCACAAACATCTTGTAGTGTACTGTTTAGTTGTAAAAATGACAAAGTTTGTGACCAGGCTGCCATGTTGAAAACAGTCAAGCCAAAACCGAGCACCGCCCACCAGCCGGAGCACACTTTCTCATTTCACAGCTAAACTTCACACTACAAGATGTTTCTGAAAACAATTGAGGCGAGAAACAGTAGGGCTGTCAAAGTTAACGTGATAATAACGTGTTAACACAAATTCGTTTTAAGGGAACTAATTTCTTTAACACATTAACGCAACTTGCCATTTTTAGGTTGTAGCGGGTTCAGTTTTAAATGTAGAGTGAAATACTGGCATCATATGAAACTAGAAAACCTAAGGAGGCCATTGGTACCAACCATGTCATAACGCTCCAAACCTATGCCAAATTTTGGCGAGGAAAACCTGGCATAGCCATTTTCAAAGGGGTCCCTTGACCTCTGACCTCCAGATATGGGAATGTAAATGGGTTCTATGGGTACCCACAAGTCTCCCCTTTACAGACATGCCCACTTTATGATAATCACACGCAGTTTGAATTGCCCACTACCATGTTGATGTGAGTATTACATACCTGACAAATCGCCCTTCAAAGTACATTTTAAACAGATAAAAAATGTGTGAGTAAATTGCGATTAATCACGATTAAATAGTTTAATTGATTGACAGCCCTAATAAATAGGCATAACAGTAACAGAATCTTGATTCATATTTGACCAGCGCTGCCTAGTTTGACAGTTTGATCGGAGTTCGCCAGTTTCGTGAGCAGTGATTGGCAGCTGCTCTACAGACTCCTCAGCTCTGATTGGTTGTTTTCCTTCAGCGCTGTGAAATCTTGCAGATGTCATTAGGCGCACAGGAACACACAGAGGAACATGATTTTTTTTTTTTTTCAAACTATCTGTCTCATACTCTACTGTCAGCATATAGTGACCGTTTTGTAAAAATAACTTTTTTTAATCATATTTGTTCAAAGTTACCGACTGCAGCATTAACTTCTATTCCCTTACATGGGGCATCGTTTTGCTCTGGTGAAGCTGATATAATGATATGGATTGTGATCTTACCTCTACAGTGGTAGCCCTGTTTGATGACTCCCCACATCTACAAGAGGACAGACATGATATGTGTGATACTGCAGTTTGATTGGCCATTTATATATTAAAAAAAAAAATACTGGATACAATGGATACTCACAAATCTTCTACAAGTCTCACAGAACGTGGGCCTTTTATACGTGGTTTCGTGGAAGTTATGTGCGTTGAAGTTGTAGCCCAGCTTGGCACATATAGACATTCCCCTCATGAAGTAAGAGGTGATTTCTTCACGGCTGATTTGTCCCTCCCTGGGCAGAAAATTTTCCAAAGTGCGACAACAAAAGTGACTCAGTGAGTTGAGGTTCTTATGAACACCTCATGGTGGTTTTTGCACCAACGTCACGGCGAGAGGCCCCGTGTGTGCGTGTTGCAGCTTCCTCACCTGTCAGTTTCGTGAGTGCAGAAGGAGAAGGGGAAGTTGGCTGCTATTTTCTCAAACTCCTCCAGTGAGATGTAACCATCTTGGTTCTGGTCGTAATTTTTCATTATGGACTGCAGGGGGCGACAGAGCAATCAGAGAGTGAGGGGGTCAGGGAGCAGTTGGTTAGTTCTGCTTTATTCTGTAATAAGGAAGTGAAAGACAGGAGGCTGCTGCAGTGTCACATACTCACATCCACCATCTGTTTGACGTGTTTAGATATGGTGTCGGGGTCGAGCCTGGGGATGACCCCTGAACCCCACTCTGCCACTGCGGGCGGTTTAACCGGAGCTACAGGCTGTGGACCGACAGATGCAGTGATGAGACACGAAGGACTGCACATGTGAGAAAAAAAAAGAGAGCACACCCACCACATAACACGCTTCCCTAACGTACAGCGCTTTGATGTGGCTCATTTTGATGTGTTTCAGCACCGTGTGCTTTTGTTTTCAAGATGTTACACCCACAGAGAGCACAGAGAGCACACGAACGTCCCTCCTCTTGTGAAAAAGGTTGCAACAAGTGTGAGCCTGATGGCGTTGTAGATAGAGCTCGACTTCAAAGAGGAGCATGCAGCTCTACTGACCTGGATCTTGGTGTTCTTGGGTTCCTTGGTGTACGAAAGTTCATATATTTCATCCTCGGTGTAGTATAAATCTAGAGAAAGCTGAAGCAGCACAAGAACATCATTTTAAGATGAATCTCTTTTTTTATCTGAATTCTTAAAGATCACCCTCCTGGTTTCTGTGTCGTACCGTGAGCAGGTGCAGGAGGTCTTTGTTGGCCTCGAAGGGCGGATTGCAGGTGTGGATGGCCAGCAGGTCGTTGATGTTACTGTACAGGTGCTGAAGCTTGCTCAGGTTGATCTTGTCCTCGTCGACGTAGTCCGGCAGGGCCTCGTTCAGCGAGATCAGGTCCTTCAGGTGGACGCCCAGGATGGGCACCTTGAAGCCGCTGCACTCGTTGTAAACCCGTCGGTAGTTGATGTAGTTGCTGCGTGAGGAGAGCAGCTCCGTCATCTCACTCAGGGCCTGAGAGAGGAAGAAAATCAACAGAGTAATGATAAATGAGACTGTCACGTCTCCATAGTTGTTAAGTTATTTAGACGTTAGTATAGCCATACAAATATAAAATACAAATTCAGGAGTTTAATAAGAACATTTGGTCCAAAAATTCTATTTACAATTCTGTCAGCACATAAAAACAACAATGTCCCAACACTGTCAGGCAACAGGACTTCTTGTTGAAGCCTGTAAACGGTGAATTTGGTTTGATCTACTGTACAGTAGGCTACGTTCAAACACAAAGCTCATGAGTTTGATGACATAGTTGTGTACAAATTAGGGCTGTCAATCGATTAAAATATTTAATCACGATTAATTACGTGATTGTCCATAGTTAATCGCGATTAGTCGCAAATTAATTGCTCATTTTTTTTCTGTTCAAAATGTACCTTAAAGGGAGATTTGTCAAGGATTTAATACACTAAGTGGGCAAATATGCTTGCTTTATGTAAATGCATGTACAGTATATATTTATTATTGGAAATCAGTTAACAACACAAAACTATGACAAATATTGACCAGAAACCCTCACAGGTACTGCATTTAGCATAAAAATATATGTGCAAATCATAACCTGGCAAACTGCAGCCCAACAGGCAACAACAGCTGTCAGTGTGTCAGTGTGCTGACTTGACTATGACTTGCCCCAAACTGCATGTGATGATCATAAAGTGGGCATGTCTGTAAAGGGGAGACTCGTGGGTACCCATAGAACCCATTTTCATTCACACATCTGGAGGTCAGAGGTCAAGGGACCCCTTTGATAATGGCCATGCCAGTTTTGAGCGTTATTTAGCCTCCTTTCACGACAAGCTAGTCAGTTCAAATGTTCAAGCACATAGCTCATGAGTTTGAGGACATAGTTGTGTACAAACTCTTTTATGGTGTAAATAGTGTTATTTTTGTAACAATGTAACAGAGCAACTAAAAAGAAAGAACTGATATGAGGACAAAGACAAAGAAACATCAAGAGTGTTGTCCCTCAAAAAGGAAACAAGAATTGAAAATGTCACCTTCTTGACCGACAGAGAAGGTGGAAGTAACAAAAACATAACTAAAATATAATGTCAAAGTTCAAGAATTACAATCATCATTGCTTTGTGGTGAGGTAGTCGCTGACAGACTGACCCGTGGTTATGTGTAATATTTGACAAACCTTAGTGATGTCAGGAGGCAGCAGGTTCGAGGTGTCTTTGAGGCGGGAGATTGAGCTGTGACAGAGGCCTCCAGTCACTGCCATTAGAGTGTTAAAGTTTTGCAGAGTTCGAAGTTTCTGCAGAGGAAAGAGCAGAGTGACACCACAGAAAGTCATTTACAGCTCTTGGCAGCCAAACAAAAAAACCCCCTTGGAGCCTCTTAGCTGAGTTTGTGTGATGTATGAAACCCTCCACCATGCTTACCTGAGCCACATGAATGAACTTAGTGAAGACCTGGGCTCTCTGCTGGGCCGTGTGTCTGCTGAGGATCATCAGCTGGACCCACTGGGAAACGCCGTTACACATCATGACCGACCGCTCCAGAGGAGGGTTGTCCCTCACCGAGCCTCGCACCACGTAGCTGCGGTAGTCCAGGAACTGGCCAATCAGATGGCAGTAGTCAGGCAGGAAGCAACTTTTAGCACTAAGTTTAACATTGTTTTCACTCAGGCGTACAAGCAGGGTAGAAATCTGTCACTGAATTTAACCTAATCACTTTCACCATTTCACCAATCAGGTAATTGCAAAAATGTTTCCCCAACATCTGGAAGGAACATCTTACCTGACGTCTCAATAAAAGGAAGGAAGACCTACTTTATAAAGGGTTTGAGTCTGGGCGTGTAAAAATGCAGCTCTGTCCATTGGATCTTTCTGCAGATCTTGCTAACTGATACCAAAGATAATATTATTATATTATACTATAGAAGTCAATGGAAGGTGTGGTCCTTAAACTCTCTGTCACCAGCAGGGGATCAATTATTATAATTTCTTTAACGCAACTTGAGATTTTTAGATTGTAGCGGGCGCAAAAGAGTGAAGATACAGGTATCACATGAAAGTAGAAAACCTAACCATGTCATACTAGCTTGGCGTGAAGGAGGCTAAATAACACTCCAAATTTACGCTCAATTTTGGCGAGGAAAAACTGGCATGGCCATTTTCAAAGGGGTCCCTTGACCTCTGACCTCAGGATATGTGAATGAAAATGGGTTCTATGGGTACCCACCAGTCTCCCCTTTACAGACATGCCCACTTTATGATAATCACATGCAGTTTGGGGCAAGTCATAGTCAAGTCAGCACACTGACACACTGACAGCTGTTGTTGCCTGTTGGGCTGCAGTTTACCATGTTAATGTAATTAATCAGGATTAACTATGGACCATTATGTAATTAATTGCGATTAAATATTTTAATCGTTTGACAGCCCTACATATAACATTTAGCATTTAAATTGGTACGTGTGTTATTAAATCTCCATAGTATACTTTCATCTATTGTTAGCGTTTGTTTCGGGAGCAGCAACATCTCTGCAAGTCACAACATGATGAGGCCTCATGAAGCAAAGTCAGAATCCCAATTAGTGAGGCGTCGTTCACTGAACTCACTGAAACGTTACAGAAGTTCTTGAACTCCAGGTAGCTGAGGTGCTCAGCCATCTCATCTGGCTCCATGTGGTCGAAGATCAGAGACACCTTCCTCTTCTTCACAGAGGGCGAGGGTGCCTGGAATATGTTCCCATGAGGGCCTCTAGAGAAAGGAAGCCAAGCAACAGAACAAAAATTAAAAAAAAAATTCCAATGGAAACTCTATTTTCTATTAATAGAAAAAACTTGTTTGAGTTGTTGCCAAAACTACAATTCCTCCAGGGTGTGACGGGTGAATCAAATCAAAACTCACAAGCAGGAGGTGTCGATGAGCTGCGAGTGCGTCTCCTCTCCATCTGACCGGACCAGCGCCCACAGGTCCCCCATGGTCTGCTCCAGGAGGGGGTCTGCCTCGAACACCGCCGGGAACTGGCTGATCCACTGCCTTGCCATGAAGCAGGAAAGAAAATGTGCTTACTACCCGCAAACAGGGCAGGTTAACCAGTTCTGTCACAGTCATGTCATACAACACGCCCATGTTCCTGCTGCCTTTACTCACCTGATAAGGTGGCAGACCTGCGTCCTCCTCAGTCCCCTCTTGTCCGAGGGACAATCCTTATAAGTGAGAGAAAGAGTCAAGGATCTAAACACAAGTGGTGCAGATATGGCACAGCATTAAACTAAACACCAGCAGCAGGGGTATATACTTCAAATCTGCTTTGCCGACAAGGAGTGCCAAACAAAGCCAAGCTTGTTTCCTGATCTGATTAATGAATGTGGGCATGTGATTGGGAGCAGTGCTCCGGTGGGACCGGAACAGTGACGGTGGAGGATATAGGGTCAGAAGTTTCTGGGCGAACATCTGAGACGGAACGACCCAACTGTGCATCATCAGGGTCATGTGGACCAGCTGGGACCCTCTGGGGCTGGACAGCTTCCCCTCTGAATCTGCAACCACAACACAGCAGCAGCAGGATTAAACACAACAACAACAACAAAAACTGTGGGCTGCACGGCTCAGTGGTCTAGCGGCTCAGTTCAGTTCAGTTCAGTTCAGTCAGTCAGTTAGTTCTATTTGAAGTGGGTTTTAGACTTTCACATTGGTTTTCTCCAGGTGCTATGTTTTTCTGTCACACCCCCCAGAGGCATGCAGCTCAGGTGGATTGGACATTTTTTAATTTCCTATAGTTGTGAGCGTCTGTCTGTGATAACCTGGTGATGAAATGATAAATCTGTCCCTGGTGTTTTCCTGCCTTTCGCCTACCGTATGAAATACATCCAGATCCAACTGTGACCTAGAGTAGAAATAAGCAAATAAAAACAAAGGTCTAGACAAATGTATCTAATTTACTTTTATTTATTTATTTATTACTAACGCAATAACGCAAATTTGTTTTGAAGCCAATTATTTCTTTATCACTATTGCTATTTTTAGGTTTTACCCAGAATGTTTTAATCTGTCTGCATTGTCAATTACATTGCCCCTCTAGTTTCCGTACATTTTGTATGTCTGGTATGTTTTTGTTATATCGATTTAATTCCACCGGTGTTACATATATCAGATAATATATTTAGTTTAAGGCGGTGTATTTGTAGACTTAGTATAAGTATTATAATTTAGGATTGCAAATATTCCTTCCAGTATTCTATTTACAAATGTCACTTTGTAATCATTGTGGCAGCAGGAGTCTCACCAGTGGATAACCTCTGCAAATTAGACATGCACTATCTGTGTACTACTAGAGGTATCCATGTGGTTTTGTTGTTGTGTGTGATTTGGATGAACTCACCAATGATGTGAGTGAGAAAGAGAAGCAGAGAGCAGATAGGAGATTTGTATAGTTTAACATTGCATGGGAATATCCACTTGGCCTCTGCAGCCCAACAGAACAAAGCTTGATTGTATGAGACTGCCCTTTGTCTCCCTCCCTCCCTCCCTCCCTCCCTCCTTCCCTGTCAGTCTCTCTCACCCTGGATTCCCCCCTCACTCTCCCTCATCCCTCATTTATATAACCTGGTTGTGATAAAGAGTAAAGACACATGACAAGCTTTGGGAACACATGCAAACACACAGAGACAGAGACTGACCGAAGCAGTTCAGGCAGCGCTGGATGAGCTCATCCAGGCTGGCAGCGCTGGCACTGGGAGCAGAGCTGGGGCTCTGCAGGGCCCGGGTGATGTCCTGAGGACTGGGACATGTATTCCTCCTCCGCTGGACCAGCTTCCTGCTCTCTCCACTGGGCTTCCTGAGAGAGAGAGAGAGAGAGAGAGAGAGAGAGAGAGAGAGAGAGAGAGGCAGACACAGATAGGGAGTATAAGTAGCCTAGAAATAAGTAGAGCAGAGTGTGGTGCAGGTCAGCATCTGAGGAAATGCAGCTTCCCACATCTGATAAGCTGCTGTAGAGCGCTGCAGCTGTCTGAACCATCAGAAAAACTGCAAACAACTGCATAGTGCTCTGTGTTTCTCCACCTGATGCTGCCAAGCAGACGGACAACGGTAGAACAGTCCAGAAAAGGTTCATTATTTGTCAAATAGCTCACAGATTTGTACTTGTAATGACAGTTTGTCCAGTTGTAAGTGTCACAGGTTTAGATTTCACAGGTGTAGACCCCTTCAGGATCGAATTGGCCTTGCTACAAACCAGTGAATTGTATTTTTACATGCTCTCAGCTTTCAAAAGCTCCTTATGAAGAGTTTTGATGCATATTTGTTTTGTCACAAACACACACCCTGTTTGGAACATGGAGCCCATACCTTTGCTGTTTTAAACTTAAAGCAGCAGTGGGTAGAAATGGAGCAAATACGATTAAAAGAAGTTATTTAATAAAACGGTCACTATATCCTGACAGTAGTGCATAAGATAGGTAATCTGAAAAAAATCATGTGCCTCTGTGTCCTCTGGTGCTCCTGATGGCATCTGCAAGACTTCCCAGAGACGGAGGAAAACAACCAATCAGAGCCATCTCTGAGCAGCTGTCAATCACTCGCAAACTCCGATCAAACGGTCAAACTAGGCAGCGCTGATCAAATATGAATCAATATTCTGTTACTTTAATGCCTATTTCTCACCTCAAATGTTTTCACAAACATCTTGTAAACTGTTTAGCTGTAAGAGGAGAAAGTTTGTGACCCGGCAGCCATGTTGAGATCAGTTGAGGAAATACCAAGCTGGAGCAAACTTTCTCATTTTACAGCTAAACAGTACACTACAAGATGTTTCTGAAAACACTTTACACAAGAAATAGGCTTTACAGAAAGAATATTGAGAGCTGCCTCTGTTGAATGAACAGCCAATAGGAACGCTCTCTCTCAATGAAATGACCTGTGATTGGCCAAAGTCTTCCGTCACAGGCTAGATGTTCTAAATCCTGAAAACAGAGCCATGAGGAGGAGCAGGAGTCTAGTTTTCTCTCAAAACACTTGAATCACAATATGCTGAAAGGTTATAATAGAACTTTTGCCAAATGATGTGAAAAATATTCTGCCTACTGCCACTTTAGTGCAAGTGCAGAGAAGAGTAATATGCTATCAGTTAGGCTATATATAATTATAATGGCTACTGTTACAACTCCTTGCATGAGTTTTTAAAGCTACAGTCGGTAAGTTAGAGCAAATATGATAAAGTAATTTTTATAAAACGGTCACTATATCCTGACAGTAGTGCATGATAATCTGTGGAAAAAAATCATTCTCCTCTACCTCCTCCTACCTCCTAATGGCATTTGCAAGATTTCACCTCGCTTGAGTGAAACAACCAATCAAACAACCAATCAGAGCCGAGCAGTCTCTACAGCAGCTCAAATATAATTTACATGTACAACTGTCAGGATATAATGACAGTTTTATAAAAATACCTTTTACCACCTGCAGCTTTAATGCATACTTCTAAACGGTATACTGTGAATATCTGAAGTCGGGCTGAAAAAGTACAGTATTGCGTCACAGTTGAGGTCGGTACAGTATGTCCCACATCTACACTAATACTGGTTTGCATGCCATTGTAATCGTTTCCTCAGAAAACCAGTTCCGTTCAGCACCTGTATGTATTCACAAAAGAGCAGCGGAGTTTGTGGCATATGTGGTAACTAAAGAAGGTATTATTTACTGCAATGTTATTCAAAGTATTGAGGACATGAGAGACAAATGTCTGCTGCACAAAGCAAACGAAAGACGGCATGTAAAAACGGGGCAACATGTTTTGCTTCTCCAGTTGCTGAACATTCACTATAGACAATAAAATCTATAAATGCTGTGTGCTGAGTGTTGGCAACCTTGGTTGTGTAGGACACAGAGAAATGAAACACACTGAACACACTAAATTGTTTCTTCTTGTGAAATACAGACCAGTTTTACCTCCTCAGGTTTCTAAAAACAACCTGTCTGAGAAGGAAAGATCACTACTCGGCTGAACTCCTCATAGACACACAGAATGCAACCCGTTAGAAGGGGTTGTAAGCGGACTTTACTTTGTTTTAGGGATCGCCATTTAGTCCAAAAGGTTGGGAACAAGGATAAAAATGAATGACGGACGGTCGGACACAGCATAGAAGCTGGATTGATGTTGAGTGTGGTCAGAAACTTCCAACCAGCCCAGCTATGGCCAACCCAGCTATGTCAACAAAGCACAGAGGAGCAGAAAACAGTTCTCCTGAACTGAAAATCAAAAACATTTAATAAATATCATCCATTAGACCAACCTCCTATCAGAATATATATCTGTGGAAAAAAAAATCACTGCTTACATCAACTATCAACTATATCAACTTCCAAGTGTTTTCTTCAGATTATTTTATTCCTATTATGTCTTGAATGTTGACATGACATACTTATTTATATTGTTTATTGAGAATTCGCTTTAGGTTAGCGGTTAATTTCATTACTTTTTCCTGCTTTGTTTTCTTAGCTACAGTCCTTGAATTTACATACACACCCGCAAACACCCACCCACACACAATTTATACAGTTGTTGCTCTTTTGCGATTCTTGTTTCCTCAATAAGATGAAATATGATGACATTGTTACTGTTACTCTCGCTCGCCTCTCCAGTGCCCCGGCCTGGCCTCGCTCCTCATTGATGTATAAATATAATCCTAATTATTATGATGGTTATTATTATGGTTATCATTTTTTATAATACTACTAATACTACTACTACTAATAATAATAATAATAAACAAGGATAATTATCACTGCCTCTCATGCAAACATTCAAACATGCACACACACCCACACATACAGTATACATACGGTATTTAATCCAATCTAATCTCTAGTCCCAGACTCCTGTCAAATCATCACATACGTCATCGTAACTGCTTTATGTTATTGTCTGTCCATTACGTTTGTCCTTTATTCTATGTACATTATGTCACTGTATATTTGATTTTGTCACATTACTTCACCAACAAGGCAAAAGTGAGCATGGCTCACAGAGTTTGAGTTGTACTCCGGAAACGAAATAGATGTCAGAAAGAAATCGCAGTTTTTGGCTAAAATTTAAAAAAATTTGGGCACCCTGGATTTTTAACCCCCAAAAGGCACAACTAGACCACACTGTCAACCATCATACCAAATTTGAAGTTCCTAAGTTAAACAGTTTACGAGTTATGCTCCGGAAACGAAACGGACGGAAGGACGGACGGGCGAAAGGACGGACACGCGGAGCGCTATATACCTCCGACTACGTTGTCGCAGGGGTATAATAAAAAAGTAAAAAAACAAAACAAAGCACAAAGAAGCTCTGATTACAACACCCACAGAGGGAGAGTTACTTCATTCTCTGCTCAGGTAGACATTACTCCTCTATATCTTTACATAGACAGTAGTTGTTTGCTGTTATATTAATGCTCTGGATATTGAGAACCTTTTAATTAAGGGCTTTTCAAATGTCCTTAAAAAGACAAATGAGATGTTTGCGTCATGATACGATTAATGCTTCCTCTTCAGATCAGGGGCTCAGTTTAGCAACGTCTGACTGTGTTTCACAATAATCAGAAACTGACCTTTTTTGTACTTTTTGCATTTAAACTATCTTTGCTTCAGTTTTTTGCGGTTTGAGAGTTGAGGGAAAAGGTTTGATCCACAATCCTGCTACCAAATTGGAAATAATACCAAAGTAACTCGTGTGTCTGTAGACACAGTGTGGGTCGTTTCACACTGTGAAACTGTCGGCCCTCTCTACTGCAACTAATGTCACGATATTAACAGGAAACACTTTGAGTTCAGAGAACTGGCGACAAGTTCCCTGAATGACCAGACCTGCATCCCCTTCTCTTAACCTGTGTGTGTGTGTGTGTGTGTGTGTGTGTGTGTGTGTGTGTGTGTGTGTGTGCGTGTGTGTTGGGCTGGGGAAATGAGCCACACACACACACACACACACACAATATTGTATTCTGAAGTACAGTACTTGTGCTTGAGTATTTGGATTTTATGCTACTTTATACTTCTACTCCACTACACTTGAGTGGCAAATATTGTACTTTTTACTCCACTACATTTATTTGATAACTTTCAGATTCTGATTAATAATACAAAATATAATAAACAAATACATTATGATGTAATGATATACATTATGACACAATTGTATTGATCCCAGAGAGGAAATTCAGAAGATACCCAGCTGATACAGTATATAGTAGTATATAAGTAGTTCAAATTAGCTCCACCTTTAGCAGTTTTAACATTTAAGTGATGTACACATCACTAATTATAATCCAATAAAATAATATACATTATACGGAAATGGGCTATTCTTCATAACATGTACTTTTACGTTAGGTACATTTTGAGGCCACTACGTCTACACTTTAACTTAAGTAAGCATTTGAATGTAGGCCATTTACTGGTTACAGATTATTTCTATACTTTGTATTTGCTACTTTTACTTAAGTACTTGATCTAAGTACTTCTTCTTCCGCCATCGATGGACACTCGTGGATTAACATGTTCATACAGGCGTACATGATGACATTAACTGATGTATTTACACCAGGAGCTGTTCTGCCGCCTGTATGTGCTGTTTCATCCAGCCCGTCACAGTTATCTCACAACACGTTTATCCCTCAGCCATGCCTGGATTGAGAAACCCTGATGGGGAGGGAGAGAAGGGGGGGGGTTATGTCTGTGACAACTCCATCTCTCTGCATCCTGGCAGTCTGGCTCCAGGTGGCTGGTTTGGCAACAAAACCCCACCTCTCCTCCTCTTCTTCGCCTCATTACATCAGCTGGCCACTGAATTAAAAACACTAACACTAAACAGCACAGCATGTACCGCCGTGAGGATAAGTAAACCTCACAACATATGGAGGTGCATGGGTTCATTTGAGCTGTATCTCAGACACCTGTTACACTTCAGCAACCTTGTCCAGTGAGGATCGTGCAACTTGTCTTATGATGTCCTTGCAAGATAAATTGAAAGATTAAAAGGGCTGTACGTAAGTTTTTACATGTCTAAACATTTCTTAAAGCCATGGTATAGGTAGAATATTTTTGGCATAAAAAAATCCACTGGCTGGTGGGCGGTGCTTAGTATTTCCTCATCTGATCTCAACATGGCGGCATGGTCACAAACTTTCTCATTTTACAGCTAAACAGTACACTACAAGATGTTTCTGAAAAGATTTTATGCAAGAAATAGGCATTACAGTAACAGAATATTGATTCATATTTGATCAGCGCTGCCTAGTTTGACCATTTGATCGGAGTTTGCGAGTGATTGACAGCTGCTCAAAGATGGCAAGGCTCCAGCTTGGCTCTGATTGGTTGTTTTCCTACAGTCTGTGAAATCTTGCAGATGCCGTTAGGAGCACCGGAGAACACAGAGGCACATGATTTTTTTTCAGCTTACCTGTCTCATTCACTAGGGATATAGTGACCATTTTATAAAAATTTAATCATATTTGCTCCCATTGCAGCTTTAATCGTTAATTATTGCAAATGTGTGAACAGGTGTAACCTAACCTAAAAAATGAGACCTTCTGTGACTTTCTGGGTTTCCTATATCAGCCTGTAGACTGCTTTTAATATGAATAATGCAGGCCGTTTTTTCTGGGAAAATCCAACGGATGTGATGTCATGAGCACTCGCGAACTAGGATCAACATCAACAGAGTGATTCTTACATATAGCCCCTTTAAATGTGAATCTCCAGCCTTAGACCCTTGGTTTGTTGTTTCCTGTCCAAACTGTAAAGCCCCTTGAGGCTAATGTGTAATCTGTGATGTCGGGGCTATATCAATAATATTGATTTCACTTGACTTTGTTAGTTAAGAGAATTATCCAATCAGTAAACAATGTCAGAAAGGCTTAAGACGTTTACAGCTTGTTGTTTTCCTAAGCTCCTTAAAAAAAAGTTTTCCTCTGATAACAGTGCCGCGGCATTCAGCTGGTTCCTAGAAATTTCAAATTGAAATTAAGCATTAACTAATATTTTTCCGATCAACCCCGCTCCGGATGCTGATTATCCATTGGGTCACTGGGCGCATCAAATTATATAATTCAATATATGACTGGAGGTCTTCAATTAATGATAAGTTGATTTAAAATATCAACAAATTGTGAGCTCAAGGTGAAGTCCTAGTTGTTTGTTTTGTAAAAGCAAAAGTATTTAGTACTGATGAAAAAACAACAAATCCTTTCATCTGAGAAGCTGGAACAAGTGTATGCTTTTCATTTTTGCTTGATGAATGAATTTTCCCATTTTAATTTTCTAAATGCTCACATGAATATCTCCATGTATATCTTTTACAATTTTGTGTATTATAATGTGCAAACTTGGGCTGTCAAAGTGAACGCGATAATAACGCATTAACAGAAATTTGTCTTAACACCACTAATTTCTTTAACGTATTAATGCAACTTGCGATTTTAAGGTTGTAGCGGACTCAATTTTAAAGCTAGAGTGAAGAAATTGACTGGTATCATATGAAACTAGATCATATGAAACTAGAAAACCTGAGGAATAGTACTAGGAATAATACGAGGCTAAATTACGCTCCAAACTTGTGCTAAATTTAGGCGAGGAAAAACTGGCATGGCCATTTTCAAAGGGGTCCCTTGACCTCTGACCTCAAGATGTGTGAATGAAAATGGGTTCTCTGGGTACCCACGAGTCTCTCCTTTACAGACATGCCCACTTTATGATAATCACATGCAGTTTGGGGCAAGTCATAGTCAAGTCAGCACACTGACACACTGACAGCTGTTGTTGCCTGTTGGGCTGCAGTTTGCCATGTTATGATTTGAGCATATTTTTTATGCTAGATGCAGTATCTGTGAGGGTTTCTGCACAATATTCGTCATAGTTTTGTGTTGTTAATTGATTTCCAATAATACATATATACATACATTTGCATAAAGCAGCATATTTGCCCACTCACATGTTGAAAAGAGTATTAAATACTTGACAAATCTCCCTTTAAGGTACATTTTGAACAGATAAAAAAAATCATGATGATTAATTCATGATCGTACATTTGGCCAATTCTCAACTCTCTGACTTCTGATGGATGACTGTCTTATCTCGGTGCCCTTTACAACCTGTCATCTCTCTCTCTGACTCAGAGTGAATCCAGCTCTGTCTGTCAGAGAGACTCGCTACTACAAACAGAAGTGCTGATGGGGAAATGTTATTGATGTCATGACGTCTGTCGGGGAATTTCCCCCAGAGTGTGTGAGTGCTGAGCAGGTTGGGATATCTTTTCTGTGTAATGAACCTGGCCAGCTTAACAGACAGAGAGCTGTTTGTAAATAGAGTCGATGTGTGGTGGACTCCCATGCAAATCTGAACACAACTGAACTGTTGCTGTTTGGGCATTTGCATTCACCTTTTCCCTAAAACAACACAAAAAATGACCCATCTATATTTAAAAGGAAACTCAACACTGCTGAAACTTGATAGAAAATCCTCGTGTGAATGACAATGAAGAAAAAAATCCTAAGTAGTCTCTTCTGGGTCTGGGTCCATCATATCACTGGTTTTGTTTTGAGAAGACCTTCCACACCTCCTTTTCCTCACTGACTCCCTCAAACACTTTTCTTTCCTCTTCCTTCATCCTTGCTCTATTCAAACCATTCAGGAAATAGCTTCTGTTTTTTTCTTTGGAAATCCCCCCTCTCACTCCCTTTTCCCATCCGTGTCAAGACTCCTGGCTGCAGATCCAGTCCCCCCCCCTTTTCTCCCTCTCTCGCTCTCACACTGGCGGGGGGATATGCAAATTCCTCTCTTTCTTTCCTTAATTGATTAATTGAAGCCAGGGCCCTTTGAAGGCCTTGTTTGTGAACTGCTCTTTTTCCCTCTCCCCTCTCACAACCTGCGTTCTTGTCCTCTCTGCATCTATTGCACTGAGCCATTCATCCACTTGGTGCGACAATAAAGCCACTGTACCAACCATTGTAGTTATAGCATCAGAAACATTGCAATTGCAAAATTGCAGCAAATATTCATGAAATATAAACTGTTTGGGACTGCAGCCATGCATCCATTAGACAATAAAATCATACCTGTGCAACTACTCAGTACCAATTCATACTTTTTCTCCCTCTTTTGTTCTTAGAAAAACTCTCTCTCTCTCTCACACACACACTCATCTTATTCTAGAAAGATTTCTAAGCAAAATATATTTGTTCTTTTGTTGTATTTAAAACCACACACATCACAATGACCTTAAAAAAAACAATAACATTACAATATGCTACATCATCTATTGTCTTTGAATCATCGTTTATTTATTTATTTAGCATAAACTAAGATTCCATTACAACAAAAAGAAGTAAAAAGGCTTCTTTATTTCCTGGAATGTGCTACTGCTCAGTAGATGGTACAGAAAGGAATCAGAAATGCTGCATCATGCCTTTTCTGTTGCCATTTTTGCATATGAACAAAATGAAAGTAATTCCAGCAACGCATGCCTGATCTATCCCTCGCAATCTTCTGCAGATATGTCCACACATCCAGCATTCATTACGTCTAATGTGGACATCTGATTTATGTGGCTGGTGGTCATGAACCTCCCACCGACATGAGGAAAATAAATCCTCTACGGGGTTGAGGAATGGAGAGTAAGGTGGAAGGACAAGTGACACCATCCTGGGATGGGCTGTAAACCAGTCTGTGACGTATGGCGCCTTCAAATGGGGTCGTGTTTACCATCCATATGAACGCCCCCCTCTTGTGGTATTCACAACCTCGGAAGTGGAAAGTTTCTGAAAGCTGGAAGTTCAGGAGTTGTTTGTTGATGTCATAAAATGGCGTAGGCCATGGAAGTTCATTTTTCCATGCATAATAAGTTAATATATTGTAATTTTTTTGTTGTTGTAATTTTATAATATGTCGGAGGAAAATGTTGATATTCCCAATGGCCTCATCTTTCTCCTCTGTCATTATGCCTTTGCATTTCCTGCATTATGTTACCCACTTGCTAGCTTGCTAAACTGTTAGCCTCTGTGGCTTCTAGACGCCGACTTGTTGCTTAGCAACGGTGTTCTCATGACTTAACTACTTGAACGCCAAGCATATCGTGTACACGACTTCCCATGTTGTAAACACGAGCTCACGAGTTTCATTTGAAGGCACCATCTGAAAGCTCCGAGTTCACGAGTTGTGACGTGTTTTTTGACGTCGTCAGAATTGGCGGACGCCGTGGAAGATAATTTTTCGGTGCATAATGAGTTAATATATCTTAATTGTATTCGTTTATTGTTTGTAATTTTATAGTAGGTCTGAGGGAAATGTTGATAAACCCAACGGCCTCATCTTTCTCCTCCGTCATTATGCCTTTGCATTTACTGCATTATGTTACCCAATTGCTGGCTTGCTAAATTGTCAGCCTCTGTGGTTTCTAGACGCCGACAGTAACGTTAATATTGCCGTTGCTTAGCAGCGGTGTTCTCACGACCGAACCAATTGAACGCCAAGCATATCGTGAACACGACTTCCCATGTTGTAAAAACAAGCTCACGAGTTTCATTTGAAGGCACCATGGTAGAGGACGGTGAAACGCCACATCATCTCATACAATGACAAAACGTTCTCGATTGGGCCTCACCTGGCACATTCTCATCATATCATAACATCATAAAGGACTGGAAATAAGTGCTCAGTGTTGTATGTCCCAATTAGAGGTTTATATTAGAGTTGAGTTTTGTTTTTATTTCTTTAGATGCTACATATTGCAGTCCAATTTTACACTCATTTCATGTTATTTTATGTTGCTGCTTTTATGTTTTTTAATGTAAATTAAAATTATTATAATTGTATGCAAATATGTGCTAAATAGAGTATAAATACACAGTTTTGGTTGAGTTTGATTGAGAAAACAATTCATGAATTTGAAAAGACGTTGTCATTGAATGCGTATTGTGTCAAAGCGATCCTCTGTTTAGTCCACATTGACTTCTGTTGTGCTGACTGTGTGAAGAGTTTTGAAAAAGTGAACTTGGTATTGAGAAATACGTGTTACCAAGTGTAAAAAACAAACAAACGTAAGATAACCTCCCCACTGAAGGGGAAGCACAGTAATGTGGCCACTCCATCAGTCCACCTTAAACTCAGGTAAATCACACGTAACACACATCTGACTACCTTAACATTTGACACCCAACCCTTTCATTCCAGGCAATCTGATAAGAGCTGAGGTCACAACTACAGCAGTAAAAAAAAAAAAAAGAAGTACCACTGAAACACAGGCTACTAAACGTGTAGTTTCTACCTCAGTAAGATCGTATGCAAAAAAAACAAAACATCACTGAACTGACGTATGAATGGGGATTAGTTGGAACGAACAGAAAAGCAGAACCCACTTCCATGGGAAGGTGAGCAGGCAGTCCTCAACAGGCACGCGCAACTGTTGAATGTCAGAGCTCGCTTGTGTGCAGTACACACAAATAATTTGAGATGTTGATATTCTTTACTGATATGCAGGTCAAACACATTAGCCGTGACCGTGTGTGTGTCTGCAACCTTTCTTTTCACACAACGCCTCTCTCTTTCTCCACTGCACACTGTCTAGATTCAAATAACTGGCAGAAAACACACACACACACACATACACACACCAAGCAGAAAATGAAATGGCCTCATTTCTCTTCAAATTGTCAAGAGCCTCTGCACAAACCACACTGCAACTCATAACCTCAAGGTTCACACATCTCAGCTGCACACAAAACACTTGCTGCTAGACTTACACTTGCTGAGAAACTGAGTTGCAAGTGGGTGCACCAGAATCGGTTTTGGTTCACTCTCTTCTTTCTGTATTAATTACCTCTTGGTCTTGTTCATTGCGGAGCTCTTCTCCTCAGCGGCACTCCTCCTCCACTGGTGATCCGCACGGGCATCTGAGCGTGTCCCTACAGCTCCATGGTTGACCCTGCTCCTCCTCCTCCTCCTTCTCTGTGTCCTCTTATGTGTTTATGTGCCCAGGACAGCGAGAGCGGGCACTGCAGGACGGAGAGCTGCTGGGGCTGAGGGCTGCCCACCTACCACTCATCGACAGGACTAAACTCCACGCCTAAACCCTGCTTATCAATCCCCTCTGTGTGTCAGTCAACTTCCCTCTCTCTCTCTCTCTCTCTCTGCTATCTGAAGATATCTATCTACCACAAATCAGCGGTGCTTCATGCTCCCGTTGCCTGCAATAAAGCAGACATGCTGAGAGAAAAAAGCCTCAAACAAGCTTTCAAAGTAGAGCGCAAGAGCTAACAGAAGTCATCCACTTGTTCCTTCAACATAAACAAGTCAGCATCTTAAATGGAGGAACTGGCTCTGACAGATAGGGGAACTCACATCAGTTTCTGTGTGTGTGTGTGCATATGTGTGTGTGTGCCCAAGGGGGAGGGGAGAAGAGGGAGAGAGAGAGGGAGAGAGAGAGAGAAAGAGAGAGAATAGTGAACACAAGTGCAGACCCATAGAGGAAGAAGGAGGAGAGTTAGAGAGAGATAGTGATGAGCAATCATCTGAGCACCATCAGTGTACTCCAGGAAGCGACATCTGCGGTTCTTTTTTCAGAGCATCAACACAGAAAAAAAGAAATAGGCCACACCTCAGTGTCACTGTTTGATGCAGCTTTCTGGGGCATTGCCTGAACTTGGCAAAAGAATCAGTTCCTGAAAAGAAATCATTAGATGCCTGATAACATTGTTGAATCATGACACGCGTCTCTCCTCCTAGATTTGTTCATCCAGGGTCTCCAGTGTCCCCCAAATCATGTCTATCACCCTGATTTTTTTCCTTTTCTTCTTTTTTTTTTTTTTTAAACTCCCTCTGTCATTTCTCAGGGTGGCAAGTGATTACACAAGGAGGTAGTGTTTGTGCTTGTGAATGTGGCCGTGCAGCTGGACAGGGAGACTCAAAGGCATCCTTGTTTTAACATACCAAGAGGAAGAGGCGACCAAACAGGGGACATTAATGTCCCCAAGTGTGCAGAGGTGGCTTCTTTGCTGCAGGAAGCTGACTGGCTGGCAGAGAGTGGGTGATATGGCATTCAAAAGCAGGGAGAGATGCACCGAGCAGGAATCCTGCAGTCGATGCACGCCAAGTCCGAAAACACCTAGAAATGCATTTGGATTTGCATTAGAAAGCAGATCATTGAAGAACTCAAAAACAGGGAACATGGAAATGACAGAGGAAAAAAAGTGTATAATGCTATTTCCTGGCAATGTGGTAATCTTACTGTAATATTAAGCAATAGTTCTGTAAAACAGGAAGAGTTGCAATCAACTCAGCTGATGAATCTATAAAGACATTTGACACATGCTGAAAAAATAGAAAGGCTAATGGCCCACGAAGACAATGGAGTAGAAGCGCTGCTGGGTCTCTGTGGTAATCACATACAGGTGCTCTTTAGATCCTTCAGGTGTATTGGGCTCATTCTTGTGAAGGGCTCATTGCATGGGTGGAAAAAAGTACAGAATGCAAGTCTCCCTCAAAAATAATCCAAGGCACACTGTAGTGTTTGGACAAAATTAAAATGCCTTTATTTTACATGGCAATAATTGTTTAAAATGACCAATGCGTTGCGACCAACATAGGTCTTCATCAGGGTCACTGTGAGCATTCAGCAGTAGCTTGCCCACCTATGTTGTGTTATACTAATCAGTAGAGTGGGAGGCTGGTTCTCCATCAATAAGCAAGCCTATTGGTGGAAAAACAAGGAAATGACACATCATCAAGAGGGAGGAGAAAGAGAAGAAAAAAGGAAAATGGCCCACATTTGTTTTAATTATAATTCATTAATTAATATAATTAAAATTACATTTTAGCTTTTGCATTTCTCCTGTGAGTCTTAAAGACCCACCCATATGTGATGTTAAAGCTTTTATTTTGTTAATTATTGCAAAAGCGGAAGTTGTTACTCTGTTAAACTGCATTGACGTAGCTACATTACCGGTAACGAAGTGTAAAAGTAACGGTAACTCACGGGGCTCACAGGTGAACTGAAGACGTCATGAGAGAGTTGAACGTATAAACTAGCGTTCTTCATATATTTGCAAAGAATTTGACTTATTTTGTTTTGTGATAAATTGGTTAACTTTGTGTCGTTGTTAGCATTTAACGCTAACGTTACCGGTTGCTATGGTTGTTAGCAAAGT